>MDKH01048057.1:0-56607 GCA_005239495.1 Nicotiana undulata
TAGTCCAAATACCTTATTCGAACTTGGTCGAGCCTTAAAAACACGCTCCATAACATCAAAATAGTCAAATAAGCATAGATTCAAGTCTAGGAACTTAGGAATTTTCAAGAATTCACCTCCGACGCCGAACCACGTCTAAACTCGTCCGCATGACCTCAAATTTTGCACACAGGTCATAAATGACATTCCGGACCTAATGTCGCTTTCGGAATTCCATTCCGAGTCCGATATCAAAATCTCACCTATCGGCCGAAATCGCCAAAATTCTGACTTTCGCCAATTCAAGCCTAAATCTACATCTGGCCTAAAAACACATTCCGAACATGCTTCCAACCCCGAAATCACTCAACGGAGCTAACGGAGTTGACGAATTTCCATTCCGGATCCGTCTTCACACAGCTCCTGCTCCGGCCCAATTTCTAAGGTTAAAGCTCACCTTAAAGGACTATATGTCCAAAAACACTCCAATTTTCATCACTCAACGCTCTGAATCGTTCCATGAACCTAATGAGACATGGGAGGAACAGTTATCAGGGGATCGGGGCGCTAACTCTCCAAAACGATTGGCCAGGTAGGTACATATCACATCTTCTTCCTCTATCCCTTCCGAGTCATTATCTTTATGTTGCGTTATCTCATTACATGTCACAGTCATTGGTTCATCAATGTAAGAAATAGTAATGCTGTAGAAAAAACGATATGAGAGATAATGATAATAAAATATCAAATTATTGATAAATGCTGAAATGTTAAACAAAGTAGTGCTTAAATGACTTCAAACAATGTTTTCCAAAACAAAATACTGAAAGAAAGATATTTTTAAAACAAAATGCTCAAAAAGAATTGTTTTTAAATAACATTAGTAACAATGCTACCCCGGGACTCGTTTGGCCCTGGATGGTGTGGAGGTCCAATTCTTGAGTACTGCTCCCCTCTCCACTATCTGCATGATAAGGCCTACTTCCTCTTAATCCTCAACTATCACATTGCAGTCCATGTCTTCGTCTTCCAAAAACAGGTTCCTTAGACCAACCAAATCTTCCTCTTCTTCAGATCCCCATATTGTGCCAGTCTGATGAAATGATTGGCTCAGATGCAACACTGGTTGCTCAAGAGGGTAATAGGGACCACGCCATGGCGGCTACCAATCATTGTATTCTTTTCAGGTATACTGATATCCCAACCCAAAAGTTGTACCATGACGTTTCAGCTGTATCGGCTTAGTAATGCCTTGGAGTTTCTTTCCGATCCCTCTGCCAGGTCCATACCCTGACCATGCCAATATGCTTTCTATTTTACTACTCCACCATTTATCTTTCTCAATTGCGTTGACACGCTCGATGCGATGGTATGTTTCTCCACCCAACTTTCATCTATTCTCGACAACCGGAATAATTTGATTGGGGTAAATAGGATTACTTCCGTCCCCATGGATAATTACTTCCTAATGGCTCCACTCGAACTTAACATCCTGATGCAAAGTAGAAGCCACAGCCTCAACGACATGTATCCAAGGTTGTCCCAACATCAAATTGGGATTTTTACTGATGTACCAAGATAAGGCGTCTTCAGTGAGACTTCTCATGAATAGCTTCATGTGAATCCTTTCATCCTTACCAACTCCTACGAGCTTGTCACAGTATGTTCTTAAATGCACCTTCGGGTCACCCGTTCCATCAAACATCTCAAACTTAGGAGGTTTATAACCCTTCGGCAGTTGTACGTCTGGCTTAATACACAGATCTTCATTATTCAAACTTTCAATACGTTTAGCTCCTTCGACACCCTGGACTCGGCTTGTGAGCTTCTTGAGCTCTTCTGCCATATTCTTGTTGAGTAGGTCCTTCTTGGCGGATTCTGGTATGTTTGAAGTTGGTTGAGTGGAGTGAGTTAAGGTTTCTACGTATATGGGGTTGTTTTGGTAAATACCGGATGTTTGAGTTTAAAGGTGGTCATTGGTTGAATTTTGCGGATCGGGAATAGGTTGTGGGGTTTTTTGGGGAGTTTGGTAGGCAGTGGTTTGCGGGTAGTGAGTCGGAAGATTTTGGTGTTGAGGAGGAGTTGGTACTAGTGGTGGGTTGTGATTTTAGTGAGGTGTTGCGTATTGAAGGGATGTAGGAGGATTTTGTGGACGTTGGTTCGGTGTGTTCTAGGATATGCTGGGTTCTTGGCGTTTTGCTGGTTAACATCTGGGACGTTTAAGGTAAGGGAGAGGTTTGCCAAATTGCGGACCTGCTCAAGTTACCCTTGCAGTTCTAGTATTTTCTGCTCTAGTCGTAGGACCAAATCATGCTGTGACGGAGTAATCCGACCGTCTGAAGTTTCAACATTCTCCACATGCGCAATATTTTCTTTCTGGAAACCACTCATATCATCCATTTTATCCTTTCCCTTACTTTTTGGATCAATTGGAGGAGGAGGAGGCGGAGGGCCTCTGGATCTGGTATGGTATGCTGATGATGCCAGTATGTGCGAACCAACCTTAGGGCATGAGAATAATCAAAAATAAAAAAAACAAAAGGTAAACAAGTCAACATGGGTTTTGGAAAAGATATTTGCAGTATTTAAACACGTTTTGCAGAATTATAAATTCGCATCCTAATTTGGAACCTCGTTGTACCCGAGGTAGGCCTAACGACATGTAGATTTGGAGAAATTTAATGCCGATGATTGCCTCCTTTTAACAGAAAAAAGAACAACCAAAATCACAGTGATCCACGAGAAGCGGATTCGTCGGGTCTTGGAGGGAGAGAGCTAGCATTCAACAATGAGGATGCTGATGGTTTGTTCATCCCCCATAGTGATGTGTTGGTAATCTCCTTACTTGTTCATGATACTAATGTCAAACTAGTTTTGATTGTTCCAAGTAGCTCTATAAATTTTATATTATTAAGAGCGGTGAACGAGATGCAAGAAATTGGTCGTGTAATACCCAAGGCTCGGTCTTTGTCTGGGTTCGACAATTAATCGTCATAACAAAGGGAGAAATTACGTTATGCACTTTTGCCAAGGGTGTAGTAAAAGATACCATGTTTCAAGTGGTGGACGTAGACATGACTAACAACATGATTTTACGGAGGCCATGGATTAATGATATGAATGCAATACCATTAAATTTACATTAGGTTATCTAGTTCCCATCACAATGGGGAATTTGTCGATCAGGTCAAACCAAAAAGAAGCACGAGAAACTAATACGGTTGTTGTGGCAAGTGGAACATCCAAAGACGAGGATGAAAAATAGCAATTACAATATCCAACTGAGGAAAACATGCTTTCTACCTCAACTAAAAGTGCGAGGAATGAAGCAAAAATGGATTCAAGACCTGATGTGATTCAGGATCAAGAAGAAAATGAAACAATTAAAACAACTATGGAAGAGCTCGAATGTGTTATATTATTTGTCCATTGGTCGGATAGAAAAGTTTAGGTCAGGACAAACTTAAGCCTGAAGTTGAAAAGTATGTTAATTGAATTTTTACGCACTAATGCTGATTGTTTTGCCTGGTCACACTCAGACATGACATGTATCTCACAGGAGGTAATGACTACACTCACTGGTGAAACAAAAGAAGAGAAAGCAGAGATCATTCAAAAATGGGGTAATTCAAGAAGAGGTAAGTAAACTCTTGAAAATTGGTTCAATTCATGAGGTAAAATACGCTAACTAGTTAGCCAATATTATTGTAGTATCTATGAAAAATGGCAAATGACGAATATATGTAGATTATACTGATTTAGATAAGGTATGTCTCAAAGATTCATTTTCTTTAACACATATAAATCAATTAATCCATTATGTTAATGGTCATAAACTTTTACGCTTTTTAGATGCTTATTATGGATATAATATGATAAAAATGGATCCCCATGTCAAGATAAAAAATTTCTTTTATTACAGACATGGGGACTTATCGTTATAAAGGCATGCCTTTTGGATTAAAAAATGTAGAAGCGACGTACCAAATCATGGTGACTAAAATATTTCAAGAACATTTGGAAAAAACCATTGTGGTCTATATTGATGACATGCTAGTTAAATCAGCAGAAGCGGAAGATCATCTCAGGAATTTCATTGAAACCTCTGCCATACTTTACAAATATAAGATGGAGCTGAACCTTGAGAAATGCACCTTTGGTGTGGCATCAGGTAAGTTTTTGGGTTATCTTGTTTCTAATATGGGGATTGATGTAAATCCGACTCATATTAGGTCAATCGAAGAAATACCGGATGTACATATAAGTAAAAAGGAAGTAGAAAGGGCAGCTTGGAGAGTAGAAGCTCTTGGGAGATTCATATCTAAATCCTCAAAGAAGTGTTTCAAATTTTTCTTGTTATTTAAAAAGCAAAATCAGTTTGAACAGACATATGATTGCCAACAAGCTCTGAAAGATTTGAAAGCATACATGTCAAAATTGCCTTTGCTATCAAAGCAAAGCAATGGAGAGAGATTACTTGTTTACTTAGGTATATTCGGAGTGAGCGTAAGTGAGGTATTGGTACGAGAATAAAAGGTAGGTAGTCTCGTACTATTATGTTAGTAATTCATTATTAGAAGCTGAGACACAATACCCTCATCTATAAAAACTAGCGTTAGAATTAATAGTGACATAAAAAGTTACGACCTTATTTTTAATATCATCCAATTTCTGTCGTATACAATATATTTGGATAAACATGAACTATCAGGAAGACTAGAAAAATGGGAAATAGAACCTAGTGAATTTGATATCGTTTATCATCCACAGACTGCCATAAAAGTCACAAGTACATGCAGATTTTGTAGCAGATTAGTTGGAGTTTACTTTCTAAATCTTAAAATGAGGTACAAGCGTCTACCGAATCTAATATAAGGACTTGGACACTATACATTGATGGATCTACAAATGTAAAAGGAGGAGGTTTGGGTATTTTCTTAATTTTGCCTTTAGGGGAAATTGTTAGGCAAGCAATAAAATGTGACTCTATTGCTAATAATGAAGCTGATTATCAGGCAGTAATTGCAGGTTTGGAGATTACAAAAGAGTTGTGAATTGATCAGAGTGTAATTAAGAGCGATTCTAAGCTTGTGGTAAATCAAATACAAGGGAATTACGTTGCTAGAGAAACACTGCAACAATACTTAAAAAAAAGTACGAGACTTGTTGCATCAATTCTGAGTGCAGAAAGCCATTCATATGCCAAGTGGAAAATTCGGAGGCAAGCAACTTGAAAAATCTGGGATCACTTGCCCATGCATCAAAACACACAAAATGCAATCATGGTGCATTTTTCCCACTCAACACTCGATCACTCTAAGAATGAGGTAAATATTAATAATTTGGCGTAGGATTGGAGAAATGAATTCATGAATTATTTGCAGTACAAAATGTTACATGTGGACAAAAAGTAATCCCAATGGTTGCGAATGCAAGCAGCTCCATGTTGTTTGATAGAAGGTAACGTGTATAGAAAAATGTTTGGTGGAGTGCTAGCTTGATGCTTTTGGCTCGCAAACTAAATAAGTTGTGGGAATCATGTTTGTTGAAGATCATTAGTTAAAACAATGATAATAACATGGTATTACTGACCAAAAATGGATGATGAGGCGGAAAAATTCGTTAGAAGGTATGATAAATGTTAACAATATGTAAATAATATGCATCAACCAGCGAATAACTCTATTATGTTATCGTGCCATGTCCATTTATGATGTGGAAAATGGATATCATAGGTCCTTTGCCGCAAGAACCGGGAAAGTGAGGTCGATCGAAATAGTGAAAACTTGATGAAACCCTGTCTTTTTTTAGCATCAACCACTAAATGTACGTTATTTATAATTTTAATTGATTACTTTTCTAAGTGGGTAGAAGCATGTGCCTTCAAACAGGTACAAGAAAAAGAAGTTATCGACTTCATTTGGAGTAATAAAATATGTAGATTTGGGGTTCCAAAGGAAATTGTATGATATAATGGACCGTAATTCGTAGGAACGAAGGATACTGAATTTCTCAAAGGCTGGAAAAGCAAAAGAATAACTACAATGCCATGTTATCCTGTATCTAATGGGCAAGCATAGTCAACAAATAAAATAATCGTCAACAATATGAAGAAACATTTTGAACCAGCAAAAGGTGGGTGGCCTGAGGTGCCACTGGGGGTATTATGGGCCTACAGAATAACATCCAAAATAAGTACGATATAAACACCATTTTCAGTTGTTTATAACATTGTAGTCGAGATAGGAGAACCAAGGAGGAACTTCGTATATATTTACATTTGGAAGAAGAACGAAGGAGACAGTTTCGATACAGATGGAAACACAAAATCAAAGGATAGAACGATACTATAATAGAAAACAAATACTCGATTTTAAGATTGGGCAGTTCGTCCAAAGGAAGATGTTTCAGTCAATATAGGCGATAAATGCAAGAAAATAAGGTCCGAGTTGGGACGGACCATATCGAGTTTGAGGCATTGCTGGAAAAGAAGCATACAAGTAGGAGACCATAAACGAGAAGTGTTACCTTCAGAATGCAATACACATGAAGAAGTAATACTTTGAGCAAGTACCCACGATCGCGTATCTCAATATTAATTAATTATTTGTTCATTTAAATTTTACTAACCTTTTAGATGATATGCAAAAAGGTAATCCAAACAAGATGATAACATTTTACCCAAAAAGGCATGCAGAATACTTAATTATTCTCGGTCAAGAATACAATAATTCTGACGGGAAGGGGTAAGAAGTCGTCATTTAAAAAGTCACCCCAACTCTCATGTGTAATTCATTTCAGGGAAAGGACAAAGTAGGGAATTTCGTCCACTGTTCATGATTTCATACTTCAAAGCTCAAACACTAGGGGACTATAAATATGGAAGAAAAATATGAAAGAAGCATGCCCTAGAGAAGAAAATTTCAAAACTTTGAAGGAATTTTTTTGATGAATCTTTCAAGAAGAAAAATTTCAAGCTCGAAGATTGAATGGGAAATGAAGAATTGAAGATTCAACAAAACATTCTCAAGATCTATTAGATTAAGACTACAAAAATATTCACGAGATGAATATGCAGGAAAATTTACTTGTAAACATGCTACAAGAAAGCAGTTATAAAAATGATGTATATGAGTATTTTCCTTGAAAGTTCAAAAAAACAAAATCCTCAAATTACTTCATACGTCATATCATTATATCAATATGAGGATGATACGTCATTTAAATTAGTGTTGATTTCATAAAAGGGACCTCTTTTATAATTAAGACCACGTGAATTTAGTCACGACATATTGAATAATTCATTCAACTAAGATAATGCGAAAAAAGGATCGACAAATTAAAGAGCAAAAACAAAAAATATACAAAACATGCTAAATAGTTGATATTTGTGATGACCTAAAGGGGTCATATTAAGGATTAAGACTCCATTCTAGGCTCATTAGCCTTCGAAAGACTAATTTTAATTTCCTTACTTTGCGTGCGCAATCCGGGCGAGAAACCAGAGATCTTTTATGTGAAAATATGAGAAATAGAAATTTCTGGAGTTAAATTTTGGTTTTAGTTATCTTTAGTCAATATTTTGTGTAAACAGACCCGAATCACTGTTCTAATGAATCCGGAAGATTTGCAGTAAATTATGGGACTCGGGCGTATGCCCGGAATTGAATTCGGAGGTCCCTAGCCTTAGAAAATAATTGTTGAAGAAAATTGTTGTGCTGGTTTTTAAATAAAATAAAGAAATGAATCAATGTTTAAACTCGTTGGTATGGGACCCGTATCTTGGTTCCGGAGCCCGATACAATTTTGTTATGATATTCAAGTCCTATATGTGAAATTTGGTGACAATCGGAATTGATTTGACGTGATTTGGACGACCGGTTGGAAAGTTAGAAAATTTAAGTGTTCTTGAGAAAATCATGAGTTTTGAGGTTAAATTCGTAGTTTTTATTTTATTTTGATGATTTTACTGTACGAGCAAGTCGTATGCCATTTTTAGACTTGTGTGCATGTTTGGTTTAGAGCCATAGGGCTTGGGTGAGTTTCAGATAAGTTTAGGTTATGTTGCGCTTGTTTTTTATGCTTCATCGTCGTTTCTTCAAGCATAAATGATACTACAATAAGCAAATGAGCTCCACATTCAGTTTTTGTTGAACCTTTAGATCCATATCGTAATTACGGATCCATAGAAAAAAGAATCATCGAATTTGGACATCGTATGAGGAAGTTATGCCCATTTTAGTGTCGGAAAACAATTGTTGGTGCCAGATGTCGCAACTGCGAACTCCGTGTCGCAAATGCGACATCTGCAGCCTATTAAATGAGATATTAGACTGGATTTTCACCCATTTTTCTATTCTCTCAAACCCTAAACCTCCATAGACGATTTTTCAAAGACCCAAATTTCTCCAAATAATTGGTAAATAATCTTTAACTAATTTCTTTCATTCTTAACAACTTTTAACAAGATTTCAACTTAGAATCTAGAGTTTTCGTGGTAGAAATTGGGATTTTTGGGTAGAACTTAGGAATTTTTGAGATTTAGACCTTGAATCGAGGTCGTATTCCATAACCAATTGCATATTCGGGCTCGGGGGACAATGGGTAAACGGGTTTTGGTCCGAACCTCGAGTTTAGACCAAGCGGGCCCGGGATCGATTTTTGTATTTTGATACGAAAACATAGGAAAACTATAGTTTTTCATTAAAGTTGATCCCTTTAAGCTACGATTGATAACATTGAACCAATTATGATTAGATTCGAGCAGATTAGAAGCAAATTCTAAAGGAAAGGCAGTGCTAGAACAATGAATTGCTTGTGAGATCGAGGTAAGTGTTTGGTTTAACTTTTACTTGAGGGAATAGGAATCCCCAACTTGATTGCTATGTGAATTTGCATGTGTGTGGTGTATAGGTGAGGTGAAGAGTACCTATGCACTACCAAATTGTTTGTTTACAATGATTTCTTCCTCGTTTCTCATTTATCTGCTTCCTGGCTTAACTGTTTTGTGATCATTGAGGTTTACATGGCTATTTCATTTCATTAGATTATTTCCAAGTATTGTTGCAAGTGTGTTAAAAGTGTTGGTTGTCCCTTTGATTTTGTTATGGTACATAAATATTGAGCTGATGACAGCGTTACGGTATTTACATATATTTTGGTTGGTTTCATTATGAAATGATCTTGGATATAGCATATGAGCTATACTGTTTTCTGTTTACAATTGTTACGATAAAAGTGTTGTGAAAGGCTTGGAATGAATTGTAAAAGTTTTCATAAATAAATAAATTGATGATATGTCTGGTGGAAGCGGGTTGCACGCCGCAACAAAGAGTGATAAGGGTGGACAGGTGGGATCGGGTTGCACGCTGCAACAGGAGTAATAATGATGATATATATATAGGGAAGAGCAATAAGGGTGTACAGGTGGGAGCGGGTTGCACGCCGCAACAAAGAGTGATAAGGGTGGACAGGTGGGATCGGGTTGCACGCTGCAACAGGAGTAATAATGATGATATATATATAGGGAAGAGCAATAAGGGTGTACAGGTGGGAGCGGGTTGCACGCCGCAACAAGGAGTAATTAGGGAGGGCACTGATATTTCACTGAATTACAAAAGGCAAATATTTGAAAAATTATTGTTTTACTTTACTATTTTACGTATGTTACACTTTCTTTTATTTTAAAAATCAAAACTTTGAAAATTTTGAAACTTTATGTGAGATTTTGGTTATAGTTGAAGCCTGGAAAAAGGCAACTAAATTATTTCATTTATTGATACAGGTTTATTGTTCTTGTTTGTTTAGATTTGTATATTTTTCTTGTTTTGTTATATTTATAATGTTACAGGTTAAGTTACATTGCGCCGCCTTAGCCTCGTGACTACTTCGTCGAGGTTAGGCTCGGCACTTACTCAGTACATGGGGTCGGTTGTACCGATACTACACTCTGCACTTTTTTATGCAGTTTCAGGTACTGGTCAGAGTTAGGAGATTTTGGTAGCTGATGTCATTGCTCTGAGACACGAGGTAGATCTGCTGGCGTCCGCATATTCTTGGAGTCTTCACTTATTTTTGGACACTGTGTTACTTATTTCTAAAAAGATATACATTTCCTTCAACCCATTATTTGTAGCATTTTTAGTAGATCGTGAATTGAGACACCAGACCCTGGGATAGTCTTATGATTAGTTATTTAATTAGAGGCCCGATTTGGTTATTCATTTATTATTTTATTTGTGAAATTATGCAATGGCAGTAATAAAGCGTAGTTTATTTTGAATTGTTTTGTTATGGTTGAATGGATTTTAATGGAAATTAACTAAGTAAATTTTAACATTGGCTTGCCTAGCAAGTGTAGTGTTAGGCGTCATCACGATCATGAGGGTTGGGAATTTGGGTCGTGACAATATTGTTATTGTTTAAAGTCTCCAAAAGACAAACAAAAGCATCAAAAACATATATTAAAGAAATAAGAAGCATCTTCGGAAGGATCCAAAAAAGGATCAGCTAGGGGACTTGAAGATGAAGGCTGAGGATCTACCTCCGAATCGCCTTTGCCTAAATCACCCTTGGAGCTTTCATCCTCTGGTGTGGAGACACTATGGCGTTGCTGAGTAGTTTCAATAGCCTCTTTAGCCCTTGAAAAATCAGCTTCGAGATCAAAGCCCTCTTGGCTAGCCACAATTAAAGTTTCACGAGTATTAAGGAAGGCCTAACTCACATCCAGATTCAGTTTATCCTCGAGAGCCTCGTAGTCGTTTTCTAGTTGTTGAACTTCAACCCTTAGCTCCTCTTTATCAGCCTCAACAACATCATACAAAACCTTCAAAGGCCCCAATGTAGATTCAAGGAGCTTAATCTTGCTGGAGGAGGAAGAATGGTCTTTTTGAAATTGAGTCAACTATTGAACTAATTCACCCGCATAAACATCTTTTTGATTCAAAAGTTTGTTCAAACTACGAATATCTTCAGTTTTCCTTGAATGTTGCTCAGCAAAAGTAGCCTCCATTCTTTGTTTCTCCTTTTATGCCTGGTCAACCGATGCTTTCACTGCTGCTAAGAGTTATGCCGATCTACAAAAAGAAAAGAGAAACAAAAATACTATAAATCTAGAAAAGGAAGAAACAAAATGATTAGTGGTAGAGATACATACCATGAGAGGAGAATGGATTACATCGTTCATAAGAGTGACCAAGGAATGAGAATCATGTTTCTTCCTCTCAAGGGGGCCAACCATAGGCTTCAACCAAACCACAACCCCGTTAGTTTTCTTTATCAGGCTGACACTCTCGGGGACATTGATTGTAACTTCCTTTAGTCCGCTCCTGGAAAAAGGCCCAACTCCGTCTCGAGGTGCAGCAACAGGAGCAAGGAGGCTCATGTAAAGAATGGCGAGAGATGGCTCTTTAGAAATGGATCCAAAGTCCTCATCACCCTCAAATCCTTTAGTGAAGAGCTTCTGACCAGGGATTGGTGGAGGTCCACAAGGGGTTCAACAATTTCTTCGTCTAAAATCACCAGTGGGAAATCTTTAGGTTCATCGACCAAGTGAATAGGTATTGATCCCGAAGACTAGTTTTGTGGGGCGATTGGTTCATCTCCGAGAACTACTGCCTCTTAACCGACGCTTCTTTACCAAAGAACATTCTTCAACTTCATCGGAGGCAAGGGGTTCTTTATTTTTCCTCTTCGAAGAGGACACATTCAAGATCCGCTCCTAAGCACTAGTGACGTCAAGTCTATCTACAAGATCGAGAGATGGACGAACTCCGCAGATTCCAAATCTCAAAAACTAAAAGGAAAAGGATGTCAAAATAGGAAATGAGGGAAAAAGTACACATGGTAAAATAAAATATCATATCGTGGGTTTTGACTTTCGACCAAACTTTTGGGAAACAAACTTCAAAGTTCTTTGCTCCTTAAGAGCAGTAGAAAATATCCATTCAACCCAACCATGAAAGTCAGGAAGTTCACCTAAACATTCCATGATAGGTAAAAATATGTACGGAAAAGTTAGAAAGAAGGGAAAAAAGGTAAGAGAAAGCAAAAGAAAAATAAATACGTATGGGTGAAATTTCACTTTTCGAGAAAAGTAATATTTTCTTCTCCCACCAACTCAAAAGCCAGGACAACCCCGAACCGACTATACCAACCCATGTCACGATCATCTTCATGACGGACCAAAACACTCTTACTCCTTGCTATGAGGGTTAAAACACCCGCAAAAAAGAGTTTTGGGGAACATAAGTGAAGGAGATGTTTAAAAGTGAAAGGGGTAGAAACTAAAATTCGACAAGTAGTGAGAGCATGCTACAACCCTCTACATTATCGGGCCAATTTGTTATAGGAAAACATTGAAGTAGTGGCAAAATTCTAGAATCACTAGATCAATGAGGAGTTGAAATCCTAAGGTGAACGGGTAGGTGTAGATTAACGAATAACCTTCACGATAGGTGGTTATATGGTCATCGACACCAATAGTTATGACAAGAAAATCAGGTTTACAACAACACTCTCCACGGACAAGAGGAAGAAAGTCGTTGTTGAGGAAATGTAGATACATAGAGAAAAGAATGTTGCTAAGAGGATCTAGTGAAGAAGGTAAAAACGAAAGAGAGTAGAATAATATGGTATTTATAAGAAAACAAATCACCATGGACCGTCATCATATGTAACACCCCGTACATTCGGACTAGAAGTGGATATGTTAAATGGTATTAATTTGATATTTATACATAAGAAGTCCTAGAGGGATGAGTTTGGGTGAAAATAATTGTTTCAAAATCAAGATGGAGAGTGATGTGCATAAGATTCGACATCGACTAAGTTTACAAAAGGTCTATCTTCCAGCAGAATTTAGTGGATATTTGTACGGTATTTGGTAAAACTCCAAAGACGAAAGTTGTAGGCATTTGAAATATATTTCTAACGATATATGTGAAGCCCGAACAGATCTCTGTGAAAAAGGTTATATGCATTTTACATAACAGCACGCAATATGCGCGTCCAGGTGCGCGCCTGGAGGGTCACGTGCGCGACTGCGCACTTGTGGGAGTGCTAGTACAATTTTGCACGGTCAGGTGCGCAGTTAGGCCTTCAGGTGCACAGGGGGTGCACTTGGGTGGTCATTTTAAAGCCCTACTTCGTCCCCTACACCCCCAAAACACAAAGCCTTGCTCTAGAAAGGGAAGCTCTCAAAAACCTAACTCCTTAAAAGTCCCTCCACCGTCCAAGGTAAGTTCTAATGGTGATTCTAAGTTAATTTCAATTTCCCAACATCTTATTAACATGGGTAAACCCTCCATATCATTAGATATTGTATTGGTACATCACTGATGAGAGAAGGAACCCAGAACTCGAATTCAAGGGGATTGAACTTCAAAAAGGTAATGTCTTCAACCTATAATTGATTCTAACATTGGATTAATGATTATAGACTCTATTTCATGAGTAATGAGTTTATGGGTTTGATATAAAAGCATGAACAATTATAGGTTTGGGTTGTTGATTGTTGATTATTGGTTAAGGGTGTTGTTTATCTTATGGGTGATTAAGAATGATGTTGATTATAACCATTTGAGACTTTAGAATTTATTTAGGAGCAATAGAATGTGTTATTGGGTGTAAAAACACTAGTAATAAGGACTATGAAGCTTTATTCTCACCAAGTGTTTGATAAACGCTTAAGTTACCAAAATATGAGTATCATAGCAAATATGGAATCCCTTTGACTTGTATTGCTATAGATTAAAGTTGAAAGGGTTGACAAACGTTGTATTACGCTCAAGAACAAGATGTTAAACTATGTGAGGCTAAGTCTCTAGGTTAGGGAATGTTAATGATTCTCCCTACACTATGTTTCTTTTACCACGTTACTAATTTCATCAGAAATATAGTTAAGCCAGGTTCCTTGAATAGTTGCAGAACTTCTATTCTCTAGCTTCGTAACTCTTTCATAACTTTCATTTTGAACGTTGTGAAATCAATGCGTAATCAATATATACTTGGGTTTGATGCCCATGAGTCTTAGTCTATATTACTCAGTATGTCAAAAACAATTGAAGTTTCAGTTTTCATAATCAGTTCATGAATACATGTCTATGTCTAGTTCTATTCAACATTCGAGTATCATGTAATTCAATAGGATTCGATATTTTAGTATCATGTATTGTAGTATGATTCTCTGTTCTTGATTTTAAATCCCTGAATGTTGAACACCTGTTTTTGGGCCCGAGGCCGTAGTTTATATGCTTTATGCATATTTGAGCCTGAGGTCGTAGTTTATGCTTTATGCCCGTTTAGGCCTGAGGCTGTAGTTGATGCTTTATACATTTTTGGGCATGAGGTCGTAGTTATGTATACGTATACTTAGGCCTGTGGCCGTAGCATGTGCATATATATATTGGGCCCGAGGCCGTAGTTTATTCTGATAAACTGATTGTTCATCATTCAGATGAGGGAATATTCATATTTGTACTTCCTTTGTTCAATTCAGTTATTAGTTATCATTTCAGTTATCAGCTATCAGTTATCATTTTAGTTTTAATTTCAATAGTTATCATTTATGTTATCAGTTATCAATTCTCATTCATCTGCTTAGTTTCAGTTTCAGTATTTCTAATTCTTTCTTTTAGTTGCTTTACATACCAGTGCAATTCAAATGTACTAACCTCTCTTTTTTCCCGACGCCTGCATCTCACGATGTAGGTAATAATTTACAGGTTGACGATTTAGAGCATTAGGATTCTCGTACCAGCTATTTGGTGTTCTCAGTTCTTTTGGGGCATATCATTACCTTACAATTTTTAGTATTTTCAGACAGTCAGTGTTTTCAATGCTTCATTAGAGGCTTTATCGACTAAAGTAACAGTTAGACAGAGTCACGAGCATTTAAGTTTAAGCAAAGTTGCTACATATATGTTTTAGACTTATATTAGTATTTCCGCATTTTATTTATATCATTTAGACTTTCAGTATATCAACATGTGTTAGTTTATCTTCCGCATTCAGTATGTTATGATATCACATGTTGGTTCAGCCAGCTAGTTGGTTCGCTCAGTCACATGTAGTCAGACACCGAGTGCTGTGTTACGTCCAGGCCCAGGTTTGGGGTGTGACAAAGCTTGGTATTAGAGCACTAGGTTCAAGAGTCCTAGGGAGTCTATGAAGCCGTGTCCAATGGATTTTCCTTTATATGTGTGTGACGGCAACTCATATAAACGGTTAACTACCAAGACATCGAGGATTGTCTCATTTCTTTCTACTCTATATCCTGCCATGAAGCTTAGAGCAATAGGTAACTTTCTCTTCTTATAGAATTCCAAATGTATTGAATACCCATGAGACGGGTAAGAAAAATCCAAGGTTTTAGAGAGGATGATTTCCTATTGGGGTATCATTATGGAGTACATGTTAGTAACAAATGCTACTTGAGAGGATGTTGGAAGTGGGATGAAATGGATAGTAGTACATATCAGAGCATAATCTTACTAGAAAGTACGAAAGCAGTTATTACGTTTTATGGTCATCAGTTTACCTCAGTTACCAGTTATACAGTCTTTCAGTTAGCAAGTTTATGGTTATTCAATATGCTAGTTATAAGTTATTTAGTTACCAGATCTCCAATTTTTAGTGTATCAAAATTCTAGTGAGTGGTGAGTATACAGTGATGCCTATGGATGCTAAAAGAAAATGTAAGTAACAGTGATTATATCAAAATCTTTGCATATTGTTTGTCTGGATTAAGACCAAGACTCACACGATGGCGGAGGAAGTGATTTATCAGATGATGGTATACTTTGAAGGATAAGTTTTTGCATGATAGTGTATTCGTATGTGTTTTACTTCCTAGAAAAACTTCATTTAATTCTTTGAAATGGAGCCACAAGTTGGATGATGATAGTTTAGATGTCAGACCCTATCATTGCTACTAGGCCAGACCTCGAGCTTGGTGGAACAGGGCCTCGAGTATACTAAAGATAGGACCTTGAGGTTAGGCTATAAAGAATGCTACGATCGATCGATGAAGATTCAGCGGTATTGGGGGCCTCGAGATGGTCTTTAATGGAAAATAATGAGCAATAAGTGAAGAACAATTAATGAACACAATAAATGGAGAGCAATAAATTTGTAGAACAATTGTTGAGCAGGTTTAGATAAGAAAGAAGAGAATGTTATTGTTCTTCTGAATGTTCATGTTTTCAAAATGACAAATGGTCCCCTTTATATATGAGGGGGGAATCCCAATGTAGTACAAGTCTAATCATGAAAAAAGAAATGCTATAGGTGCAGCTGCGTGATAGCTTAGTACAGACTCGTACTGTTCTTGCAAATCTTGTCAGGTCTAATCACGTGTCCTTGAGAGTTTCCCGCCTTTCCATGACGATCATCAATTTGTACTGCTCCGAATGGGATCACAACGAGCCTTCGACAAGCTCTCTCGAGGGGTGCATTTAGGGTCGATCCTCACTCCGCCTCGAACTCGTCGAGGCTGGGATCGGGATATCGCAAAGACCTCAAAATGGGCCTTCCTCGGTTTTAATCGTATAGAGATAGTCCCCGCATTCCTTGGAATAAAAAGACAAGAAATAATTTGAATTCTCCAACTCTTCAATGCCCTCATCATTACGTCATTTATGCCAAGTAGGTGATTAATATGACAAAGAGATGCTCAAAAGTCGCATTCGCACAATTTTAAAAGCCTCGAATTGATTGTGCCGGTCGACTGTCTCTTGGCTTTCCCTAACGTATATGACTGGCCCCTATAAATACTTTTTCCTCCGCCTTTCAATTTTCACCATATTTTCAAACCTTCAGAAAGTTTTTCTTACATCTTTCTTGGGTTCTTCTCCCAATAAGTTCTTCTTTTTTTGCTCTGAAATCTTTTAGCAAGAATGACGAAGACTTCTAAATCTGTTCCACAAGATGATAAAGCTTCTTCATCTTCACGTCCGTCTAAGGGCAAGGCTACAATACCTCCTCGTTTTGAGGAATCCATCCCCGGACCCTGTGAAACGTCCTTCGACTTCAAGGTGGACAAACCTTCTTCGATACCGGGGCGGTGTGAACCCATGTCCCAATATGTAAGCTTGATAACCAACAACGGGAAGGTGAAAACTGATTGTCGCTGGGTAGAGGCAGTTCAGGTAGAGATTCCTTCTCGGGAGGAGGATATAACGACACATAAAGCCAGCTTCCTTAGTGTATACACCTATCCATTTACCCTAGGCTCGATGGAGCCATCCTCGCCATCGATAGACCCCGTAATTCTCGATTTTTGTGAGCAGTATCGAGTGACACTCAGTCAAATCCATCCATCATTTTGGCACATCGTTTATATGATTAGGCATTTTGCAAACATGGTTGAAGGGATGATTTTTACCCTCGACCACCTGATCAGAATGTACAGTCCCCGACTTTACGAGGGCGGTCTAATTAAGCTTCAATGTCGGGCCTCGAAGGTTCTCTTTGGTTGCACTGATGAAGTCAGGGACATAGGGTGGATGAGCTGCTTTGTCCGAGTTAGGACCTCGGATCTGATTCCTGCGGAGAGGATGCCATTCCCTGAGGAATGGAATATGGAACGTAAGTGAATATGTTAATTAAGTATTTTTTCTTTCCTTTGGATCAATTTCCCCATGAACTAACTTCCTTTGATGATGCAGCTGCCATGTGGTATCCTGGCGCGGTTAAGGATCTCTCAGGTTGGGTTGGCTAGCTCGATTTGACCTGCCCGTATGTCGAGCGCGTATGGCACGACCTGTCCAGGGCTTCATGGGAAGCTAAAAATCATGGTGAGTTTTTACTCCTACCGTACTAGAGCCCCTTAAAAGAGACATCCCTCGAACGTATCCTCATTTCTTGTTCTTATGTTTTGTGTTTCTGTAGGTCTAGGAGAGGCCTCTTCGATGAGAGAAGCACCGCCTGTGAAAGCAGATACCCTAAAACCCAACAAAGAGAAGAAGCGAAGAAGGAGATCGCCGACTGAGTCCTCGAAGCCAAAGAAGGCTAAAGTGGAATAACCTAAGGCCCATTCAACGACCTTAACTCCGGAAGTATCAAAGATCCCCTAAGATGGAGGCGAGGTGAATAATGACTCCCTGATAGCATCCGTAGAAAGTAGAAGCATGATTGCTTCGCATCTTGCTGAGCGGCTGGCTGTTGAGCCCGAGGCTTCTAAATTAGAAGTTGTTGTTGTTGTTATCCCGCCCCGGACCGAAGAGGCTCTTGAGGGTGGGTCGGATGATGTCTCAGAGCCGGTTGACGGCCAAAATATTCCCCGAGACGAGGAGCACTCGGTAGATGAGATCGAGGAGCCTAGTTCTGAAGCTCCCATGAGGCAAGAGAAAGCACCGCTTGACCCAACCGAGGTTATTGAAGTAAGTGATTCTCCACCGGGCCCAACATTATCCCTTGGGAAGAAGGACGTGTTTGGAGGAATCTTTTGTGTGGCCGAGGCAAACCCCGACCTTAACTCCTTGCTCATTTTTGAGGAAGCCGAGAGGCTCTGCAAATAGGTAATTTTTCGTCGATTGTGCTTCGAGCTTTGATCCTCATTTTTCTGACGTTCCTTCTTTTATGCTTTTAGGCCATAATGCTTTATAATCAGGCTTTTGCCAAGTTTCAAGCTGAGTTGACCCATTACGAGAGGGAGTGTAGGAGGTTCTCATCGGAGCCGGACGAGCTCAGGGCTCTCTTTGCCAAAAAAGAGGAAGAAATGCCTGACCTCCTAGCTCGTTCAGAAATGGTATCTCGAGAACAAGCCAATATTCATGAGCATGTAACATAGTCTTTGTGTGTTTTTGTTTTTGTGTTTGTCCGATCTCATCATTTAACACATTCGGATAAATCTTTGCAGCTTAAGGACAAATATGCCCTGATGCGGGAGGGGTTCAGAGCCAAGGATGCTGAGATCCTTGGACTTAAGCAGCGTGTGAATGAGATGGCCTCCGAGAGGGATACCCTCCAAGTGAAGTTGACCTCAATTGAGCATTATCTTCAGGATGCAAGGGCGGAGAGTAATAAGTATAAGGATCTCCATGCTGAATCAGTCACCGCGCTATCTGGAGCCAGGGCTGAAGCTGATGCGCTCAAATCCTCGTACAAAGAGAATGCTGCTGCTTCAAATGCTCAAGCCAGGAAGGTATCTGAGGAGGCCGAGTTTGATCTGACCTGAGCCCTGAAGCATGCCCGATTAAAGTCTCGGAGCATGCTCTCGAGGATGTGCATGCAGGGGGCATTGATTTGTCTGCTGAGATTGAGAGGGTGAAGGTCCTATAAGAAGAATCGGCAGCTCTGCTTTCTTGCGATGATGGTTCAGCCAATGATTTGGCCAGCGTATTGAAGACCGACTGAGATGAAAATGAATTCCCCGAGGGGGAAGAGACTGTTGAAGCTCCAGGGGCGGAGGGCCAAGCCGTTGAAGGCACAACCTCCGAGGGGACCGTTGAAGGCGCAACCCCGACGGTAGATTAAGTTAATTTTGTTTACTTCTTTGTGAAAGGGGTCCGATCTTGAGCTTTGTAAACATGCTTTGCGAACCCTTATTATATATAAAAGGACCTTTATTTTTCATCACTTCTTGTCTTTCCTTTGCTTTTTTGGAATAGACTTTGATGCTTGTTGATAATTGGTCCGAAATGTTGGACTTCAAAATAAACCCTTAGCTTGTTGCTCTTGACAAGCAGTTGATAATCGTTGACCGTTTAGGTCTCAGTCCTCGAGTCAAGTTTTGACTTGAGCTCATCGACCCTTAGGTTTTTAAATTGTCCTTGAGGCTCTTTAGGCTGGCCCTTGGGCTTTTACTCATTGGCCCTTAGGCTCCTTAGGCTTTTCCTTGGGCTTTTACACATTGGCCCTTAGGCTCTTTAGGCTGCCCCTTAGGCTCTTTTTTAGATTGGGTCGATGCGACCTGTAATATGCCTATAGTTTCCCCTTATTTCGGCTAAAGACTTTTGAAGTTTTTGTGTTCGTTTGACTCTTCGACGACTCGATAAGAACCTTGATTACGAGTCGATATGTGATGATAAATGAGGACCTTGGGAGGTTGCTCGAAGGCTGAATTTTCGAAGCCTTTTCATTGAGGGCTGATTATTTCGAAGCCCTTTCATTGTTCGGAGTTGATATTATCAAAGCTCCTTGTTTATGCCAAGGGTATCCTTGTTAATCGGTTATTTTTGAAGTATTTTCGAAGTAATTGAAGGCTTGTAGTTTTATAGCGGCAGTTGGACGTCTCCGAACAATATTAGTTAGGCCGTAGACTTTTGATATGACCGTACTCTTTATGTTCGACTGTAGACTTTTGATATGACCGTAGTATTTATGTTTGGTCGTAGCCTTGAGTCCCCAGGTGAGGTCGGCGTCCATATCGAGGGTATGCCTTTTTAGGGGTCTTACAAGTTCGAATATATAGCCTTGACTTTAATATTGGGGTTATGCCCTTTTTAAGGGTCTTACAAATTTGGGCATGCCTCGCTGAGGTATTAATGGTTCGATGTTGCTTATTGAGGGCTTATGAATTCGACGTTTCCTTATCGGGATCTTATACATTTGGTGTTGCCTTATGGAGGGCTTATAAATTCAGTGTTTTCTTATTGAGGGCTTATGAATTCGGTGTTGCCTCATTGAGGGCTTATACTTTTGAGCATGCCTCGTTGAGGTATTACAGATTCGAGCTTTGGTGGCCCGATGAGATGGTTGTTGATGACAGTCCCCGAGTGCTCGAGGATTTCCTGCCCAATGAGATGACTATCGATGACAGTCCCTGAGTGCTCGAGGGTTTCTGGCCCTCGAGTCATTCTGCGTGAAAGCAGTAAACTTCTTTAAGGCATTAAGTGTTGGGCAAAGAGGCTTCTTCGATTACTTGATATATGTGTACATGTTTCTTCCTTAGGAGGCTCGATAGTTCAACATGGACACGGTTCATTTGACCGTTTTGCCCAATATAATATTATCCTATCGAGACCCTTTATGCATAATTTGATTCCTTAGAGGAGATAACCTCCGAGGGTGATGCCCCACAATATTCAAGGTTGATAGAGAAGAAGCCTTGAATACTTGTTGAGTTCTCCTTACGTAGCATATGGATGTTGTCTCGTTAAAAACCTTGCTAGAAAAACCCCTTTGTGATAAAACCCCATTGAAGGAAAATAGTGTAATACATGCTTTGAAACCCAAGGTCTTCGAGTCGAAGGATGCTTCAGTGTCTTTCATCGGACACCTATAAAAAAATTGTGTTAAACACGAAATGAAAAAGGGAGAAAGTTATACCTTAGCAATAATAGCGTTTGAGCATCGATATGTTCCAATTGCTTGGAAGTTGTTCGCCTTCCATGGTGCCGAGTTTGTAGGACCCTTTGCCTATTACTCCGAAGATGCGGTACGGTCCTTCCCAGCTCAGGCCTAGTTTTCTTTCATTTGGGTTTCGAGTATTGAGCGTGACTTTCCTTAGAACTAAGTCCCCGACTCCGAAGTGTCGGAGGTTTGTTCTCCGGTTATAGTATCTTTCGATCCTTTATTTTTGGGAGGCCATTCGAACAAGTGAAGCCTCTTTCTCTTCATCTAACAGTTCGAGGGTTGTAGTCATGGACTCGTTGTTCGAGTCCCCGGTGGCATGTCAAAATCTTGCGCTTGGATCCCCGACCTCGATCGGTATCAAAGTCTCGGACCCGTATACCAAAGAGAACGGCGTCTCTCCTGTGCTTGATTTTGAAGTTGTTCGATATGCCCATAGCACCTCGAGCAACATCTCTTTCCATTTTCCTTTTGCATTTTCCAACTTCTTGTTCAAGTTTTGAATGATGGTCTTGTTTGTGGACTCAGCTTGACCATTTGCACATAGGTGGTAGGGCGTCGATAGGATCCTTTTTATTTTATGATCTTCGAGGAAATTTGTTACTTTACTGCCGATGAACTGCTTCCCATTATCACATGTTATCTCGGAGGAGATCCCGAATCGGCACATGATGTGATCCCAGATGAAGTCAATGACTTCTTTCTCTCTTATCTTCTCGAAGGCCTGTGCTTCTACCCATTTTGATAAGTAGTCAGTCATAAATAGAATAAATCTAGATTTACCTGGCACCGTTGGCAGGGGACCAACGATGTCCATTCCCCATTTGATGAACGGCCATGGCGATAAGACTGAATGTAGTTGTTCACAGGGTTGGTGAATCATTAGAGTAAATGTCTGGCACTTGTCGCATTTTTGGACGAATTCTCTGGTTTCCTTCTCCATGTTGTCCAATGGTAACCCGCTCTTATTACCTTTCAAACTAAAGAGTCGGCACCAGAGTGATTTCCACAAATACCCTCGTCGATTTATCAGAGCACATAATCGGTGTCCCACGGCCCCAAACATACTACTAGGGGTCCGTCGAAGGTCCTTCTGTATAGATTTCCATCTCCGTCGAGTTAAAATCGAGTTGCTTTTGTTCAAAGGGCCCTTGATTCTTTCGGGTCTATGGGTAGCTTCCCACTCCTTAAGTAGTCGATGTATTTGTTCCTCCAATCCCACGTTAGACTCGTGGAGTTGATATCGACATGGCCTTCTTCAATTACTAACTTGGATAGCTGTACAACAGCCCCGGGGAGTATGTCATCTTCTTCGATGGACGATCCCAGGTTTGCGAGTGCATTGATCTCGCTGTTTTTCTCTGGAGGTACGTTGACCAGGGTCCATTCTTTGAAGCGATGCAATGTGACTTGAAGTTTGTCTAACTATCTTTGCATCCTGTCTTCTTGAAATTCGAAGCTCCCGTTCACTTGGTTTACTACCAGAAGGGAATCACATTTTGCTTAAATGACTTTTGCTCCTAAGCCTTTGGCCAGCTCGAGACCTGCAATCATAGCCTCATACTCGGCTGCGTTGTTAGTCAACTTTGCAGTTTTTATAGATTGTCTAATCATGCCGCCCGTAGGTGGTTTCAGAACTATGACGAGCCCAGACCTTTTCACGTTCGAGGCAGCGTCAGTGAATAGGGTCCATACGCCTGATGATGTGCCCGTTTTTAGTAAGAGTTCTTATCTACCTCGGGCACAAGGGCGGGTGTAAAGTCAGCCACGAAGTCTGCCAAAATTTGGGACCTAATAGCTATTCGGGGTTGATACTCTATATCTTACCCTTCGAGTTCAATAGTTCACTTGGCCAATCGGCCCGATAAATTGGGCTTATGCAATATGTTTCGAAGAGGATGTGTTGTTAAAACACATATACAATGACATTGGAAGTAAGGTTTTAATTTTCGAGATGCACTTATCAATGCAAGAGATAATATTTCTAAGTGTGGATACCTGGTTTCAGCATCTCCCAAGGCCCGACTTACGTAGTAGATAGGGAATTGCGTACCTTGATCTTCTCGAACCAACACGCCACTTACCGCTACCTATGACACAGCTAAGTACAAGAACATTGTTTCTTCATCCTTCGGGGTGTGGAGTAAAGGTGGTCTTGAGAGATACCGCTTTAATTCCTCTAAGGCATGTTGGCACTCCGGTGTCCACTCGAAGTTATTTTACTTCATGAGCAAGGGTAAAAAGGGATGGCTCTGATATGATGACCTCAAGATGAACAAGCCTAAAGCCGTTATCCGCCCGGTTAGCCGTTGTACAACCTTCACATTGTTTACCACCGTTATTTCTTCGATGGCCTTGATTTTGTCGGGGTTGATTTAGATCCCCCTGTTCGACACCATGAAGCCTAAAAACTTGCCCGAACCTACTCCGAAGGCACACTTATCGATGTTGAGATTCATGTTGTAGCTTTTAAGGATGTCGAATGTTTTCTTGCAAATGAGTCAAATGGCCCTCTGCGCACAGGGACTTAACTAACATGTCATCAATGTAAACTTCCATGGATTTTCCTATTTGATGTTCGAACATCTTATTAACTAGGCGTCGGTATGTGGCTCTTGCATTTTTAGCCCAAAGGGCATTACATTATAGCAATATGTACCATACTTCATGATGAACAAAGTCTTTTCCCTATCCTCGGGGTTCATTTGAATTTGATTATACTCAGAGTAGGCGTCGAGAAAAGTGAGGATCTCGTGGCCAGCCGTGGCATCAGTCAAGCGATCGATGTTGGGCAATGAGAATGAATCCTTAGGGCATGCTTTGTTTAAGTCTTTATAATCTACGCACATTTTTAATGTATTCCCCTTTTTGGGGACTACTACTACATTGGCTAACCATTCGGGATATTTTACTTCCCTAATGGACTCTATTTTGAGGAGTTTTGTTACCTCGTGTTTGACAAATGCATGTTTTACCTCGGAGTGGGGTATTCTTTTCTGCTTTACAGGTTTGAACCTGGGGTCGACTCTTAGTCGATGGGTGGTTATTTCCGGCGGGATCCCTGTCATGTCTAAATGGGACCAAGCAAAGCAATCGATGTTGTTAATGGGAAATTGAATGAGTTTTTTCCTGAGCTCAAGGGAAAATCCCCTTCCCAGGTATATCTTTCTATATGGGAGATGTTCAATTAGAACGGCTTGCTCCAGCTCTTCGATTGTTGATTTTGTTGCGTTTGATTCTTCGGGGGAAACGAAGGTTCGAGGAGTGAGGAAGTCCTCTTCATCATCCTCATTTGGTTGCTCATAGAATACTTGTCCCTCGGGGACCTGCTTGTTTTCTAGCTTCTTCGAGGTGGAGGGTATCGATGTCGGTGCCATGTCGGGTACCGCGAACATCTTCTTTGCCGCATGTTTCTCCCCGTACACTATTATTATACCGTCTTTCACTGGGAACTTAATCATCTGATGAAGCGTTGACAGTACCACCCTCATGCTGTGTATCCAGGACCTTCCAAGCAAGACATTAAATCTCATGTCACCTTCGATGACATGGAACTTGGTGTCTTGAACTGTACTGTACACATTGACCGGGAGTATGATTTCCCCCTTCGTTGTCTCGCTTTCCATGTTTAATCCATTGAGGACTCGAGAGGTGGGTGTGACTTGGTCGAGTAGTCCGAGCTGCTCCACCACCTTCAACCTGATTACATTGGCAATAAATGCTAAGTGTGAATAAGAAAAGTAATATAAAATAAAGGAAAACAGTGGTATGCAATCCGAGCTGCTACTAGGCCAGGCCTCGAGCTTGGTGGAACAGGGCCTCGCGTTTACTACAGATAGGACCTCGTGGTCAGGCTATAAAGAATGCTAACGATCGATCGATGAAGATTAAGTGTATAGAGGGCCTCGAGATGGCCTTTAATGGAAAATAATGAACAATAAATGAAGAACAATTAATGAACACAATAAATGAAGAGCAATAAATTTGTAGAACAAGTGTTGAGCATGTTTAGATAAGAAAGTAGAGAATGTTCTTGTTCTTATGAATATTCTTGTGTCCAAAATTACATGGGGTCCCCTTTATATAGGAGGGGGGAATCCCAATGTAGTACAAGTCTAATTGACAAAATAAATACTGTAGGTGCAACTGCGTAATAGCTTAGTACGGACTCGTACTGTTCTTGCATATCTTGTCAGGTCTAATCACGTGTCCTTCAGATTTTTTTCGCCTTTCCATGAAGATAAATGATTTGTACTACTCCGAGGTCGATCACAACGAGCCTTTGACATGCTCTCTCGAGGGGTGCATTTAGGGTCGAGCCTCATTCCGCCTCAAACTTCTTTAGGCCGGGATCGGGGTACCGCAAAGACTTCAAAATTGGCGTTCCTCGGTTTTGACCGTATAAAATTATCAATTGTCAAGATTCTTGTTATTCTCTGCCATTGGAAGATCTTGTTATTTCCTATTGTAAGAAAGCTGCAATTATTAATAAGATTTTTATTTTCTTATTCTCTCAATCTCGCTTTCCATTTTTTTATCTTTTATATTTTTAAAAGTGAAGTAAACTTGGATATTAGTAACCCGAAATATTTTTATTTTCTTTGAACACAAATGTTTTTGGTTACGCAACTGGATGTTGAGCGACATGAATTTCCCTATGTTTCTCCTCCTGGATTAACAAAGACTAAGCATGATTTGTGCTAAGAAGTAAAGATCCTATGAGAGTAGCTTTTGATATGAGAGTAAGCCTCATTCAAACCCATGAGAACCAAGAGTCTACCACTTTCTAAGATCTGAGGGATGTACTCTTTCTTCCTCCAGATCTACATTTGCAATGTAAATAAGTATCCAAACTATCTAATTCATCTCATATTCTTTAACCTTAATGTAGTACCCAATAGAATGTTCTTGATCAGGATCACTAAGTTCCTTTTGCACCTGATGAGTAAACTGATAGAGTAAAGCTCTATTGCTTTGCCCAATTGTATCCCCCCCTCATTCAAAGTCACTTTGGTAGTTTTAGAATAAAGAACACTCTCAAGAATGTCTTTGGAAAGTGAATTTAATAGCCAAGATGCGTCTGGAGCATTTCATCTATTCCAAGCATTAAAGGACGGAGAAGAAGCGTCTGACATTGATGGTTTCATCACAACCTAGTTTATTCTTGGATTTCCTCGTGGTTGGGATTTTGGGTCATCTCAGATGGATTTTAAGTAATTAGACAAGTCCTTTGCATATTGGCTTCCAACGCATATTCACATTGGACATTAAATTAACTACCCAAACCAGTGATTATCAATAGACTCGTATGTGGTGTTGAAATAAAAGCTTATTTAAATTTAAATATCAAATGGGGTTGAAATTAAAACATAAGTTGATTATGCACAGGTGAATATAATATAAGGGGGTTGATTCTAGATCAAAAGAGGCCATTCTAGCATGGAAACTTATTTTACCTTATTACCTAGTAGAGGAGCTTATGTGCAGTCTTCATTCAGTGCACTTCCAGCGAAGAGTTCTCATTGTGCTCCATCTATTCAGGGTTCACTAGTACCAGGTACTTCTGGTGGATATAGTGGTTTATATGGTACGAATCAGTTCTTGCAATCATATCCAGTGGACTAGTGGTTATACTTGTTTATCCAGTGCTATTCTGGTGAATATACTGGTTTATTCTTGCCTATCACGCTAAGACTGTGACGTTGGTTATATCGGGTTGCCAAAGTTGGAGTGGAAGAGTTCTCTTGGTTTCACTCCAAGAAGAGTGATCTCTTTTTTGAAGACTCAACGGATGGTTTAGAAGGGTTTTTATTGTATCTATCATTTTTCAGAGATGTTAGTGTTGACACTCCTAGTGTTGAGTCAGTTTTTGTAGTGATGGAGTTTATGGATTTGTTTCCAGCAAATCTATCGGGCATGCCACCCGAAATGGATAATGCTTTGATAATGATGTAACACCAGACACCGAGCCTATTTCTATTTAACCGTATCTCATGGCTCCTATTGAGTTGAGGAATTAAAGGAGAAGCTACAAGAGTTGTTGTATAAGGAGGTTTATCAGGTCTAGTGCGCCACCTTGGGGTGCACCAATGTTGTTTGTGTCATGATCCCAGATCCCACCTTAGAAACCGTGATGGAACCGAGTCTCTAAGACTAGTTAAGCCTAACACATGATAAGTTTTAACAAAAATAACCAACTTACGATTTAACATTAAACAGATAAATGAAATAACATAGCTAAAGTCGAGCAACAGTTATACAACCTCAAAAGTGGTAGTACGGAGTCTTAAGCTATACTAAAACGCACTAGAATCATAAATAAAATACTAATTTTAAATGAAGATAAACAGCAGTAAAGATAATATCAGATGGTGACTGTGAGTCCTACAATCATCTAGCTTGTATACCTTGAAGTCTTCGCAAATGACAAAATTAACTCACTAGCGTAAGACACGATCAGAAGTACCTAAATCTGTACAAAAGTATGTAGAAGCGTAGTTTGCGTACACCACAACGGTATCTAGTAAGTATCAAGACTAACCTCAGTGGAGTAGTGACGATGTAAGTCAAGACACTTACTAGATACGGAAAACTCTATGAAAACATTAATATAATGCTAACAGTAGAAAGAATATCAATATTAGGCTAACAATATAAAGAACGTTAACACTATCTAACAATGGAAATAGAAGCAACAAATAACAACATGTAAAAAACATGTGATAAAGCAGCAAAACATTTAGCTAACGTCTGGCCATAGATTCCCATATTTTCTTTGAAAAATCTAATTTGGGTGAAGTTTTGGTTAAAGATGAAAATGTGTTTGGACATCAGTTTTCAAAATATAGTTCCCAAATTTCTTTAGGAAAAACATGAAACATGACTTATACCCACAAGTTCTAAAATTATCACAAATACCCAACAATACCATTATCAATAACATTCATTATAGTATCGCAAATCATAGTCCTAAACATAAATATTACCCCCACTTCCTCTAGCGAGCAAGGGGATTCTTCCGCTTCCAGGGTTAACAGGTTTCTTCAGTTAGCCCCTCCATAGTTCACATGTACTGACCCCGGGGTAGACCCTCAGGATTTCATTGATGAGATGCACATGACCCTCCGAGTTATGCGTGCTACTGAGACAGAGGGAGTAGAGCTGGCCTCCTATCGTCTGAAAGGGGCGGCTTATTCCTGGTTTGAGACGTGGGAGGATTCCCGTGAGGAGGGGAGCCCTCCGACGAGGTGGAGTGAGTTCGCAGATGCTTTCATAGACCATTTATTTCCCGCTGAAACTAGGGTAGCCCGTGCTTCAGAGTTGAGACCCTCAAGCAGGGTAGTAAAAGTGTGTGGGAGTATCACATGGAGTTCGTGCTCCTATCCAAGTATGCTGTTCATATGATGGCAACTATGGAGGCTAGAGTTCGTCGATTTGTGCAAGGCCTTAGTCCCTTGGTTATCAATAAAGCTGCACGGCTGATCTAAATTCTGATATGAACCACGGGAAGAGATTGGGGTTCGCCCAGGCTATAGAGGCTCGAAAGATAAAGCTCAAGATGGATCGGGAATGTGGTAGTAGGGCCCGGTCAGCGGGCAACCTTGGGGATTCATTCAGAGGTGGGAGACCAGTTTCTCATGGAGGATCATCAGGGCCATCCAAGTCTTATGTTCAATCTTCAACCACTGCCCCACCATCAGGGCACAACCATTATCAAGGGAGTCATTTTGGGCCCAGCCTAGACAGCAGGAGGTTCCACCATTAGGGCCGATCAGGAGGGAGATTCCAGCAGCAACGAAGGGCCTCATGCCCGAAGTTTGGGAGGATGCATTCAGGGCTCTGCTACATGGACATTCTAGTATGTTATGGATGTTGGATGAGAGGCCATATTTAGAGGGAGTGTCGTGCATCCGTCCAGGGCGCAGGCAGGGGCACCGCCTAGCCATCCTGTTCTTCAGCTGCTATACCTTCAGCACATCCTCCAGCTCGAGGCTCTCCATCACCAGTAGGGCGTGTGCAGCTAGGGGTCGTGCACGGGGTTCGGGCGGACCTAGCCGGTTCTATGCCATGAGTGGTCGGTAGAGTCCAGAGGCTTCTCCAAATGTCGTCACAAGTATTTTGACTGCTTAATCCCATGATGTGTATGCCTTTATTGATCCCGAATCTTCTTTATCCTATGTCACTCCTTATGTTGCTTCAAGCTTTGGGATATAACTGGAACAGCTTCATGAGCTGTTCTGCATATCTACCCCGATTGGCGAATCTATTATGGCCATACGAGTCTATAGGGATTGTGTTGCCACGGTGCGTAGTCGAGATACCATGGCTGATCTTATCTAACTGGGAATGATTGATTTTGATGTAATAATGGGAATGGATTGGTTTTATTCATGCTTTGCCAAACACGACTGCCGAACCAAAATTATGAGGCTTGAGTTTCCTAACGAGTCAGCTGTTAAGTGGGAAGGGAATAATTTTATGCCGAGAAGTAGGTTTATTTCCTACCTTAAGGCCGCAAAGATGATCAGAAAAGGGTGTATTTATCACTTGGTCCGAGTTGCGGACACCGCCACTGAGGTGCCTGCTCTTGAATCCGTGGCAATTGTGAATGAGTTCCTTGATGTCTTTTCGTATGAGCTCCCTGGGATCCCTCCAAATAGGGAACTTGATTTCGGGATCGATGTAATGTCGGGCAGGCAACCGATATCTATTCCACGCTATTGGATGGTGCTGACGGAATTGAAGGAGCTAAAGAAGCAATTGGAGGATTTGCTAGAAAAGAGTTTCATCTGACCAAGTGTGTCGCCTTCAGGCGCACCAGTTCTCTTTGTCAGGAAGAAAGATAGGTCGCTGCGAATGTGTATTGACTACTGGCAACTCAACAAAGTCACAATCAAAACCAAATACCCACTGCCTTAGATAGATAATTTGTTCGATCAATTGCAAGGTGCTATGTTCTTCTCTAAAATTGATTTGCGGTTCGGGTGTCATCAACTAAAGATAAGGGAGCAGGATATCCCTAAAACAGCTTTCAGAACTTGATATGGGCACTTTGAATTTTTGGTAATGTCCTTTGGGCTAACCAACGCCCCAGCAGCTTTCATGGACCTTATGAATCGGGTCTTCAAGCCATTTCTTGACTCTTTTGTGATAGTTTTCATTGACAATATCCTTGTACATTCACAAAGCCAAGAAGATCACGCTAATCACCCCAGGGCAGTTCTGCAGACTCTTAATCAACACTAATTATATGCAAAGTTCTCAAAATGTGAATTTTGGCTTGAATTTGTTATCGTTTTGGGTCACGTTGTCTTTAGGGAAGAGATTAAGGTTGATCCCCATTAGATCGCAGCAATAAAGGATTGGCCTAGACCTACTACCCCAACAAAAATTCGCAGTTTCTTGGGTTTAGCCGGATATTATAGGAGGTTTGTGGAAGGGTTATCTACTCTCGCCTCCCCATTGACTACACTGATGCAGAAATAGGTCAAGTTCTAGTGGTCCGATGCTTGTGAAAATAGTTTTCAAGAATTGAAATCAAGTTTGACTTCGGCGGCGGTGTTAACCCTGCAAGAGGGTACATAGGGGTTTGTGGTGTAATGCGATGCTTCGAGGGTTGGTCTTGGGTCTGTGTTAATGCAATGTGGTAAGGTTATAACATATGCTTCAAGGCAGCTTAAGAATCACGAAAAGAATTATCTGACTCATGACTTGGAGCTTGCGGCAGTTGTTTTTGCATTAACGATTTGGCGACATTATCTGTATGGGGTCCACGTGGATGTATTCACAGACCACAAGAGTCTTCAATATATTTTCAAACATAAAGAATTAAACTTTAGGTAGAGAAGTGGCTTGAGTTACTCAAAGATTATGACATGGATATCTTATATCATTTGGGGAAAGCTTATGTGGTGGCAGATGCTCTTAGTCGGAAACCTATTGGTAGCTTGGCTCACTTGGAGGCATGTCGAAGGCCCTTGGCCCGAGAAGTTCACCAACTGGCCAGTTTAGGAATTTGTCTTGCGGACTCTAGCGAAGGGGGTGTCATAGTACATAAAAGGGCAGAATCATCGCTTGTGGCAGAAGTCAAGGAAAAGCAATACAATGATCCAATGTTGATACATTTAAAGGAAGCGATTCATAAACATATGACCTCAGCCTTTTCTCTTAACAGAGATGACGGTATCTTACGGTGCCAAGGGCAGTTATGTGTCCCGAATGTGGATGACCTTCGGGAGAAAATCATGGCAGAGGTTCATAATTATATATTTTCCGTGCACCCCCGTTCTACAAAAATGTATCAGGACCTCAAGTATGTTTACTGGTGGAATGGCATGAAGAGGGGTGTGGCGAACTTTGTGGCAAAGTGTCCGAATTGTCAGTAAGTGAAGGCCGGACATCAAAGGCCCGGTGGGTTGGTGTAGCTTATAGAGATTCCGATGTGGAAATGGGAAATGATCAATATGGACTTTGTGGTGGGACTACCCCGTACTCCGCACTAGTTTGACTCAATTTGGGTGATCGTGGATCGGCTCACGAAATCAGCACACTTCATGACGGTTGAATCCACCGACACTGCGGAGCATGTTGATCAATTGTATATCAAGGAAATAGTCAGGCTCCATGGCACTCCAGTTTCCATCATCTCTGATCGAGGGGCCCAGTTCACAGCAAATTTTTGGAAGAAGTTTCAGCAAGGTTTGGGTATGCAGGTAAATCTCAGCACGACTTTCCATCCGCAAATTGACGGGCTGGCAGGCGGACTATTCATACACTTGAGGACATGTTGCGTGCTTGACTTCAAGGGTAGCTGGGACGATTATTTGCCGCTTATAAAGTTTTCTTATAACAACATCTTCCATGCTAGTATTTAGATTGCGCCGTTTGAGGCCTTGTATGGTAGGAGATGTAGGTCGCCTATCAGATGGTTTGAGGTGGGAGACGCCAAACTATTAGGGATCGACCTTTTGCATCAAGCTATGGAGAAGGTTAAAATCATAAAGGAGCGGTTGAAAGCTGCTCAGATTCATCAAAAATTCTATTCGGATGTTCGTCGCACGGATTTGGAGTTCCAGGAAGATGATTGGGTGTTGTTGAATGCATCTCCCTTGAAGGGGGTCATGCAGTCTGGAAGGAAAGGAAAATTGAGTCCAAGGTATGTCGGGCCATATAGAATCATCCAAAGGATAGGTCAGGTAGCGTACAAGCTTGAGCTGCCCCCTGAGATGTCACTAGTACACCCGGTGTTTCATGTGTCCATGTGGATGAAGGTGGTTGGAGATCCGTCTGCCATCGTGACGGTGGAGACCGTCGAGGTTAACGAAGAATTGTCATATGAAGAAGTTCCAGTTGCTATTCGTGATAGACATGTCCGAAAATTGAGAAACAAGGTAATCACATCGGTGAAAGTATTGTGGCAGAACCAACAAGTCGAGGAATCTACTTGGGAAGCCGAGAATGAAATGAAAAAGAAGTACCCTCATTTGTTTGAATAGTCAAGTAATAGTCCATGAAGTTTTTTACTCTAAATATTTGCATTACTTTCCCGATTTGTGTAAAGACACTCCTTTTCCAGCCATCCGTCCTTTTATGATACCTCGATTTGTGTCCATTATGTTGTATGATCATATGAAAGTTGTTCGAATGTGTTTCGGGGGCTCTCTGGCAGATAGATAGGCCTAATTATAAAGGAAATTTTGAAAAAAATTTCAGAAAATCTAAGAGTTAGGTAAATTTGAGTTTGTTTGCATAGGGTATGACTGAACCTAAGTGAACCTTCATCCTCATTCGAGGACGAATGACTTTAAGTGGGGGAGGATGTAAGGACCCGTAAAATCCGTAGCCAAAATTATGCCCAGTTATATTCCTATGTTGTTATAGCCGCGGTTTGGACTTTTTGGATTGAAAGTACCGTACGGACTTTGAGGAAATAATTCGCAAAAGGATGTAAATCTGCGGTCCACTATGCGGCCGCATAACCACTATGCGGATCGCATAATGGCCGTAGAGTGAGTCAGATGGATGGACAATTTGAGGGTGATTATGCGGCCCAAAATGCGACCGCATATATGATATGCGGGCCGCATAAACCATCGCATATCTGCCTTGGAGTTTTGTGAAGGGAGTTCTGCGGCGCATTATGCGACCGCAGAAAAGGTATGCGGGTTGCATAATGGCCGCACCCAGTTGAGGCCATTTCTGCAGCAGGTTTGCGGGCCGCATTTTTGTTTTGCGGTCGCATATGCGACCGCATAGTTGAGTCGGGGCAGCCTATTTTCTAACTTTTTAACCCCGACCCCAGATCAATATAAGACACTTTCCTAACCATTTTAAACTATTTTCTGACTTTATAAAGTGAGGGGGTGAAGTCCTAGTGGGAGAGAAGCTTCCCCTATCATCAAGATTAATCCACAATCACCACCAAGGGCTTGGGAATGATCAAATAGGGTTCAATTTGTTTCACTCAAATAGGTGAGTTTTACTGCACCAACTTTAAATTCCCTTGCCATAGCTAAAATGGGCCATGGGTAAAATAGTTCTTGGGGGTGAGGATAGGGACCTTGCATGTGTGGGATTCTAGAATATTTGAGGGTAAGTAAAGGAAAAAATAGAAAGAAATGGGGGATGGGACCTTATCAAGTTCATAATGGAAGTGTAATGCTCAATTGAGCTAGGTCTATGATAAAATTCCTAATTAAGATTCGATTGTGTTATTTTGTCATATAGATTAAAGGGGCTAACAGATTCCGGAAATCGTCATAGAAATTAGGGATAAGACCCAGTCAAGGTATGTATGACTAACTTTAATCTTTGTAGAATCATCTCCTCAGGGTCCGGATATTTGGTATGAGTTCCTTCTTGATTCTATGAAAAGTGATTGTGTCAATGTGTTAAGTTGGAAAATTCATGTTCCCAAGTTGTTCTAAGTTGTTTACCATGTTACTATGCAACTTGACAATGTGAATTGTGATTGTCATGCTCCCTGTTTATGTGTACAAATTCATTATATATTGGTACTCGTTAATATGAAGGATGATGTTATTGAACAGTTAAAAGAGGGAAATGTGACTCAAATTGTAAAATATATCAAAGTGCCAAGGACTGTGTGATAAATGATGTGAAAGGAATGTGAACTGAAAAATTAAATTTATATGGTTATGTCCCAAAGTGAGATGGCTTAGCTGATCGGGCCGAGATCGGACCCCATGAGGTACAGATGGTGGTATTTGCATCGAGAATATGATGTTGGTTATGTCTCACCGATTCAATTGAGATGGTTTAGCCGATCGATCCGAGATCGGACTCCATGTTGTACTCATGATGGCATTTACATAAAAAATATGAATATATGTCATGATGTTGGTGATGTCTCACGTGGGATGGCTTAGTCGGTCGAGCCGAGACCGGACTCCGTGTAAAAGACACGGTGTCATTGTAATATTGTGGCACTTGGCTTTAAAGGAATATTAACCAAAAAGATGGAAAAACGAAATAAGAAACCACGAGACTCTTGTTTGTGTCCCTCCTATTTCTGTGCAACATTATTTTATTTCCCTAACTGCCTTTCTACTTATTTACTGATTGTTCTACTAGGAGTAGAGTTTTCTCATACATACTAGTACTATTCGATGATACTAACCTCCCTTTTGCCGGGGGCACTAAATCTTACAATGGATGTAGGTTGTTCTATTGCAGATAGCGCTGATCGCCGATAGTGGTGCCCTCATTCTCTATCCTCCTAGAAGTTTTTGTGTGCCCAGCTTCCTCCCGAGGTCATGTGTAGTATATGTGTTACTTCTTTTGTAAAAGTCACTAAATTTTGAGGTATAGCCGGGGCCTTGTCACCGGCAAATTCGTATTTGTCTTTTGTATCTATAGAGGCTCCGTAGACATTTGTGTGGGTTATGTAAGGGTATCGGGGATGTTGTAAAGACCTCTTGTATGTGAAATATTATTCCTCTCAATCATAGTTTGAAATGTGTTGCTGGAAGTTTGATTATTGCATAATGGATGAAAGGAAAACTGAAGTGGCAACACATGTATGTTTATGTAATTTAACTTTTCCCCAGGTTAATAAACGATGAGGTGTTCCTTTGTTTGAATATAAGTGAGTTGGGTGGGATACGATTGAGAGGCTTGTTCGACCGGGTCCACTTGGTTGAGCGCCGATCAGGCTCCCCGAGGTTGGGGCGTGACAATAATCACATATCACAAGTCATAAATCATAAATCATCCTTATATCGCCACGTGAGCCTTACAATTGATTTTTGATAACATTTTTCCTGAAATATATTCACACGCTTTAGCACCTTTTCTCGCCACGCGGCTTCAAGTTATTTTCCTTTCTATTAACACGAGCATCAATCCCCCCTTATCTCGCTGCATGTACATCAATATCACCACCGTTATACTACCTCATGCTCATCCTCACAACAGAGTAATCAACTCGCACTAATTCACATATGAAAATCATTTCCAAAACAACAATACCAATATCACAACAACTCATAGCCCATGGCTCATCAATAATGTGTATAAGAGTCTCAACAACAATCCAATGAAATAGAAGAGTAACTCAACCAAGAAAGATGTTCCGCGTAATAACAACTCCAATTAAATGCACATAAGAATAAATTAAGATTCTAAATCGGTCAATTTGCACATATAAGACCATGTACACACTCGTCACCACATGTACACATCATCCACAAAATTCAAATAGTGCAATGAAACTATATCCTACGGGGTAGTATCCCCCCATAAAGTTAGGCAAGATACTTATCTAAACTAGGCCAAATCAACACTCAAGAATGGCTTTTCCTTTGACATTCGCCTCCGCACAGCTCAAATCTAACAAAAATAACTTAATATCATCAAAAGATGCAAGAGAAACCAATTCCGATAATTAATGTTAAGATCATTACACAATTATTGAAAAGTCAACAAAAGTCAACCCTAGGCCCGCCCGTTCAAAACCCGAGTCCAAGAGTAGGTCTCGACTACCCATAATCCCATGTGTTCATATATGTGTTTTCTTTTCAAATCGGACTCCAATTTGACTCTTACATTAAATTTTCTTTTAAAAAAACATAAACAAATTCCCCCAAAAATTCTATTCAAATACCGTGAATTAAAGGTTAAATCTCCTAACTATCATGTAATATAATGGAAAATGGATTAAAATCACTTACCCAATATTTGTATGTGAAAATCCCTCCTCAAATCGCCTCCCACCGTGTCTAGGGTTCTAAAATGTGATAAATGAACCTAAGTCCGGAAATCGTCTATTTTAATGAGCTGCAGGTCTTGCCAATGCGACGTGGGGTTTGTATTTTTGAACCCCCCAAATACAAAGTATCCATCGCAAAACCAATGTCCGGATATCCCAGGGGATGTTGTAATTGCGACACTAACTTCACATTTGCGAAGTTAACCCCTTCGCAAAAGCGACCGATTTGATCTCATATACGAACTGTCCCAGTACATGTTCCCTTTGTATTTGCGAGACTGACTTCGCAAATGCGAAGCCAGCCATCCCAAAATGCCTTCGCAAATGAAATAATTTATTCATAAAATGGTGACCGCAAATGCGAACTGGTGCTCGCAGTCGAGATAACTGCAGCACCAACACACCAGCTGATGAAAAACAAGCCAAAAGTAATGCGAAACATGTTCAAAAAATATCCGAGCCCTCGGGTCTCCATACCAAATATCAACACGCGTCTAGAAAAATCATATTAACTCGCATGCATGATCAAAACACCGAAATTACATCCAGATCAATGAATCGGACATCAACATATGAAATTTCATAATGAACTCAAGAATCGCTAGAATAACAACCAAGCGTCCGATTCCTATCTAACCTATTCGGAATGACACCAAATTTTACAAGCAAGTTCCACATATCAAAATGAACCTATTCCAAGCCGCGAAACCAAAATCCGGACATGATATCCATAAAGTCAACCTACGGTCAAACTCAAGGAATTTCTAAACCTTCAAATTTCCAACTTTCAGAAAAATAAGCCAAATCAACCTAGGAACTTGGGAATTCAAATTCAGGCATAAACCTAATCTTCTAAGCCAAAGTATTTTTACGATTCTATTAGAGTCATCAAAACACCCTTCCGGGGTCGTTTTCACAAAAGTCACACCTCGATCAACATTTCCAACTTAATCTTCTAAACCAAGAACAAAAGGGTCTAAATCAAGACAAAACCTTCCCGAATCGAAACCAAAAAGGGAACAATGTGAAGCATAAAATTAGAAATGCACATGTGTGAAGCATCAAAAGGGGAAACGGGGCTCAAATGCACAAAACGACCTGTCAGGTCATTACATTCTTCCCCTCTTAAGACAACTGTTAATCTTTGAACGTGCATAGAGACATACCTGAAGTGACAAAAAGCCGAGGATAACAACTCTGCATATCATGATCGGTCTCCCAAGTCACCTCCTCGACCGATGTACCTTTCCATTGTACTTTAATTGAAGTAATATTCTTTGACCTCAGCCTTTGAACATGTCTGTTTAAGATAGGTTACATACTACTCAACATAAGTCAAATCTTTGCCCAATTGGGCTGAGCTAAAATCAATGACATGTGATGTATCGCCATAATACTCTCTAATAAAATCAGTTCCCAACAACCCAGCCTCCCTAGGCTCAAACCTTCCAACCGGAGAACAACATTGCCTCTCATATAAGGACTCGTAAGGAGCCATCTGGATGCTCGACTGGTAGCTGATGTTTTAGGCAAACTCTACAAGTGGCAACCTGATCTCATGCACCCCCTAAACAAGTACCACAAGCACGTAGCATGTCCTGCAAGATCTTAATAGTTGCGCGTCCGTTTGGGGATGAAATGTCGTGCTCAGCTCCACTAGTGTGCCTAACTCACACCGCAGAGTTCTCCAAAAATGCAATGTGAACTGTGTGACCTGATCAGAGAAAATAGAAATCGGCACACCATGAAGACGAACAATCTCCCGAAAATAAATCCGAGCGAGCTGCTCCGAAGAGTGGGTAGTCACGACTGGAATGAAGTGTGAATATTTGGTTTGTCTGTCCACAACAACCCATACTGCGTCAAATTTCTCTAAAGTCAGTGGAAGTACAACTACAAAATCCATGGTGATACGGTCCCACTCATCTCTAGAATATCTTGTCTCTAAAGCAAATTGCCCGGTCTCTGATGCTCTTACTTCACCAGTTGGAAGTTCAAACACCATGCTACATACTCCACAACATCATTCTTTATTATTCTGCACCAGTAGTGTTGCGTCAAATCTTGATACATCTTCGCGACATGGGGTGAATGGAATACCGCAAACTATGGCTCTCTTCATGAATCAACTCATCCATACCGGGCACACAAATCTGTCCTTGCCTCCGCAAATGCCCTATCATATCCAATAGTAACCTCCTTGGCATCACCATGTAACATCGTGTGCTTCAGGACAAGCAAGTGGGGATCATCACAGTGATGCGCCTTGATGCGCTCAAACAAAGAAGACTGTGAAACCACGCAAGTAAGAACTTGGCTAGCCTAAAACATATCTAGCCTCACAAACGTGTTGGCCAAAGCCTAATCATCCAATGCTAGAACTATCTCCTTAACTAGGATATAAGCAAGACTCCCCATACTCTCAGCCTTCCTACTCAAAGCATTGGCCACTATATTTGCCTTCCCGGGATGATAAAGAATTGTGATTAATAGTTCTTTAGTAGCTCTAACCAACTCTATTGCCTCACGTTTAGATCTTTTTGATTTAACAGGTCTTGTAAACTCTTGTGATCTGTGAATACCTCACAAGACACGTTGTAGATATAATGCCTCCATATCTTTAGCATATGATAAATGGTTGCCAACTCTAAATCATACATTGAAGAGTTCTTCTCATTGGGCTTCAACTGACGTGAAGGATAATCAATTACTCTACTCTCCTGGATCAATACACATCCAATGGTAATCCATGAAGCACCACAATAAACTTTATAAGAACTTGATGTTGAAGGCAAAACAAGAATTGAGTTGTGGTCGAGGCAGTCTTGAACTTGTGGGGAAACCTTCTGAGTCAATCTAGTGAAAGGAGCTGCGATGGATGTAAATACCTCCACGAAAAGCGATAATATCTAGCCAAACCTAGAAAGCTTCGAATCTCGGTAGCAGAAGATGGTCTGGGCCAACTCTGAACTGCCTCCACCTTCTTCAGATCAACCTTAATCCTCTCACTAGACACCACATGGCCTAAAAATGCCATTGAATCAAGCCCAAACTCACACTTGAAGAATTTAGCATATAACTTCTTCTCCCTCAAGATCTGGAGCGATCCTCAAGTGTTGCTCATGATTATTTGACTATTAGAATACACCAATATGTCATTAATTAACACGATGATGAAAGAATCAAGATATGGCTGGAATATATTGTTCATCAAGTGCATGAATGCTGGTGGGGCATTGGTCAGCCCAAATGACATGACCAAAAACTCATAGTGACCATGGCGAGTCCTGAAAGCCGTCTCCAAAATGTTTGAATCCGAGATAGTCAACTGATGATACCCCGACCTCAAGTCAATTATATGAGAATACCCAAGCACGTTGAAGTTGATCAAACAAATCATCAATGCGCGATAATAGGTACTTGTTCTTGATTTAAATTTGTTTAGCTGGCTGTAATAAATACACATCCTCATGAAATTGTCCTTCTTCGTCACAAAGAGATCTTGAGTACACGTAGGCAAAATACTTGGTTTGATGAGTCCCTTGTGAAGCAACTCTAGAAGGTGTTACTTTAAGTCCTTCAACTCTACTGTTGACATGTGATATTGAGGAATAGAGATAGTTTGAGTTCCCGGCACCATGTCAGTACCGAAATCGATATGCTTATGGGGTATCATGTCTGACAGGTCTGCTGGAAATACATTTGGGAAATCTCTCACTACCGGAGCTGAATCAACGGTAAGAGTAAAAGCACTAACATCCCTCACAAAGTCTAAATATTCTAAGAAATCCTTCGCAACCATCTGTTGTGCCTTCGGGAAAGCGACCACTTTACTAGGGTATAATCCAATGTACCTCTCCACTACAACTGCCACAAACCCTGCATAGACAATGTCACAGTCTTCTCTTGACAATCCAGAATAGCGTGATAGGGTGACAACCAATCCATGTCAAATATCACGTCAAAGTCCACCGTATTGAGTAGTAGAAGGTCAACTCTGGTCTCATAACCCCAAATAGTGACCAAGCACAGCCGATAAACACAGTCTACCATAATAGAATCTCCCACAAGTGTAGACATATAAACAAGCGTACTCAAGGAATCACGAGATATATCCACATATGAAGCAAAGAAAAGATGACACATACTAATACGTGGAACCTGATCAAATAAAACTGCGGCATCCCTAAGATAGACCAAACAATACTGGTGATGATATAATCTGATGCAAAAGCCTCAGTCCTACCCGAAAAAGCATACCAATGAGCCTTGCCTCCTCCCTTAGGACAACCTTTACCAGCCTAACCTCTCCCCCTATCTGGTTGTGTAGGTGGAGTGGCAACTGGAGCAAAAAACATAGCCTATGAACCCTGTGGAACCTGTGGAGGTGCACCCCTCCTAAGTCCGGGATAGTCCCTTAACATCTGTCTAGTATCATGACAATCAAAACAACCTTTCTACAGGTGTGGCTTCTGGATCAAAGTCTAACCTAGTCGGCTGGAATGACCGATGAAGGCCGTGCAAAAGGTGCACTAAAATGTAGATGTGCATAATGGTCGATCTAAGACCTAGAAATAGTGTAATGCCCCACAATATTACGTCGAGGTTCGTCCAGCAATACTACATTACAATGATGTTACGCCTTGCAGTACTACATTATGATTATGTTACGTTTTGCAGTGTTAAATTACGACAACGTTGCACCATGTAGTATTGTATGTTGGATTTGTCGTAAGGTAATTGACATCATCCCAAGAAAATGATTATTTGAAGATTAAAGGATTATGCTATTGCAAACATGTGATAAGTAAATTCGTGAAGGTGTGAGGAAAAGCAAGTCAAAGAAAATAAATTTTCATCCAAGTTTGGCATGTTGGGATAAAATACGGCCCGAGCTAAAATACTCAGTATTTATGGACTAGTTCCATACGAGGTACCACATGATAATGATAGTAAGGTGTATAAGGTATGTGAAAAGTGAGTAGTATTTTAAGTAAGTGAGAATAATTCTTAATTATGCGAGTAATTGATTAATTATCGGGTAACGGGACATTACCTAATTACCTAATAAATTAATAAAGATTTATAATCTCCACCCCACCCCCCACGTGGAAGCAAGTAGAGAATGGTCTAATTAATGACTTTTGATTTAAGCTACTAGATTAGAAAGACACATGGACTTTTTTCTGAAGACAAGGCATACCCACACATTCTATAATTGATCAACTTTTTGTCTAACATCACTACTTGGAGGCCTAGGCTGATGTTAATCATTTATTCCTTTAAACTACCGCACATATTCCAATTCATGTGATTTGCCATGCTACTGAAAACCCTTTTGAATTCTCTTTAAGCTCTTGGTTTTCATTTCATTTTGGACCAAAAATATAAAAAATGTTCTTAGTAATAAGTAAGAATCATATGAGCGCAACCCTTGTCTCTTGTTGTATGTGAAACGTCGACATACTGCATTGGCCAGATTCATTTGTATCTATAAGTCAATTGGTTATGTAAACATAGGTAAATATAATGGTGACAACAAATTGCAATAGTACGTTCTTCATCGAGAATCAGATATACCGAACAAAAGTTCTAGTCGATTGCTTAGTACAACCTAGTCAGGTTTCTTCCTTCAAGAATACTGTAACCCTCTTAGTTCAAAGTTCTTCAAGAACAGAAGCTAAACTCAATCCAAAAAAAAAATATTCCAACAAAATTCGTGCAACCAAATAATTCCAACGAGAATTATTAGAACCATAGCAACGTAAAATTTTGCGGTTCTAAAGGAGTACGGTGCAAGCCTTTCCAAGCATATTATACGAATTTTTCCTATTCCAGGTATGTTAAGGCTAAGCCCTTATTTCATTTTGGCATGATCCCATAATTACATGAGTTTGATAACGAGGTATATAGAAAAATTATATTCCTGAATTTTATGTACATTTCCTAGTCTCATAAGTTACAATATTCTCCCTTATCGGGACTTCAATTGAGTATTGTCTTATTCCAGTCAAGAGACCAGATAATCTATATATTACAATATTACATTATTTTCATTATCATCGAGCTATAATTGATGGGCAGGCCCTTATTGGGCAATCTTTGATCAGATGGTAAGATATATACCGAGCCTACTGTGGCCGAGCGCCTATGAGCGAGCCCAGTTGGTAGATATACATAGCTTATTATGGTCGAGCGCCTATGAGCGAGCCTACTAAGGTAGAGCAGTTATATATATATATATATATATATATATATACATACCGAGCCTTATAAGGCCGGACAACTATTTTACTTACTATATTGAGAGAGATGCGTCAGTATCAGCAGGTAAGCATATCTTCAGATTATCTTTGACTTCCAATTGCTTTTACTTATTACATTATCAATTCAGTTTCAGCTTTTTCTACATGCCTTACATACTCGGTACATTATTTGTATTGATGTCCTTTTGTTTGGGACACTACATTCATGCCTGCAGGTATAGAAAATCAGTTTGACGAGCCCTCATAGTAGACGAGGTTAGCATTCAGCGAAGGATCGGTAAGACTCCACCTCATTCGGAGTGCAGCCGAGTCTATAAGTCATTGTGTCAGAGTTTTTCTATAGACATATGGGTAGGCCGATACCCATTTTATGTCAAATAATCTTAGAGGCTTTGTAGACATAGGTTTATCAGTATGTCAGAGGCCTTGATGGCCCATATGTATTCATGTATTATGAATGATGGTTCATTGATATAACATTTGTCCACTTACTATTGTACATTAAGAGTTGTGTCCATGTTGGCCCTTGATAGTTGCAAAGAAAGAAAAACGTTGCAGAGTGGTTTGCTCGGGCCAGTGCGGCATCGGGTGCCAGCCACGTCTCCATATGTTTGGGGCGTGACAAATAGCCGGAGCACTACGAGTAGCCTAAAACGTAGAATTAAATGTTCGATCCACATAAAATCTACCATGACGAGCTGAATCCACGGCGGAAACTACAAAATCCTCCAGAATCTCGAGGTCTCTTGGCCTCCCTATCATCCCTCTCATGGCAACGCATATGCTCCAACATATGAACAATCTCTACAACCTGATGAAATGGAGTATCACTCTCCAACTCCCGTGCCATATAGGATCTAAGACTCTTTGATTGTAGAAACCAAAGCAGGTGCATGGCGGGAAAACTCACTAAACCTCATGGCATACTCCGACAATGTCGTAGTCCTCTGACGTAGTTGCTTAAACTCTCTACGACACGCATCCCGGAGGATCCGTGGGACGAACTCCCTCAAAAATATATGTGAAAATTGAGTCCAAGTGAGTGGAGCTGCATCAGCTGGCCTACCCTCCTCATAAGCCTACCACCACCTATATGTTACTGTCGTCAGTAAATATAGTAAAGGCGACCCCAATCACCTCCACGATCACCATGGTGTGGAGAATAAGGTGGAACCGGTCTAGAAAAATTTGTGCATCCTTTGAAATTGCACCACTATAAGTAGGAGGATCATACTTCTTGAACCTCAAGTCTCCTTTACTCCTCCTCCAATGCCTCTAGCCCAACCTCAGGCTGAACTGCGATAATAGACTGTGCAGGCATAACTCTAGGAACCATATCAACATAGGCCTACTGCTCTAAGTATGAGCAACGGGAATCTGAACTCCGCCCCCAGTCTGGGAAGTAGCTGGCTTAACTGGGATCCATCGCACCCGAACTAAAATGCAGAACATGCTCAAGAAATGTGCCAACATCTTATGGAGTGCATGGGTTGTAGTAGGCGTCTCAGGTGCCTGCTCCTCAACTGGATATACCAGTGGCTTCTTAGTTGTTGCTCTAGTGGGTGCTCCAGCTCCATCATATTCCCCTCCTTGGCATCTACCTTGGCCCCCGCCTCTCGCAGCTCTAACAGGTGGCGTAGTTGTCTGCTCAGCTGATCCAGTAGTGCGTGTCCTCACCATCTATGGGATAATGAAATAAGTAGATTTTCTTAATAGTTTTGTAGCCTCTCGAAAATAAGTACAGATTTCTCTATACCGATCCGCAAGAATCTACAAAACTTGATTATGACTCGTAGCACCTATGAATCTAGAGCTCTGATACAAACATATCATGACCCCAAATCCCACCTTAGGAATTGTGATGGCACGTAGTCTCTATGACTAGGTAAGCATAACACATGATAAGTTTTAAAACAAATTAACCATATTACTATCAAACATTAAACTGATAAGTTAAATAAGCGTAGCTAACGTCGAGCAATAGTTATTCAACCCCAAAACTGGTAGTATAGTGTCATAAGCTCTACTGAGATACACTAGAATATCCAAATACAATATTGTTTTTAAATGAAGATAAACAATAGTAAAGATATTATCATATGGTGACTCTGAGGTCTGGGAGCATCAAGCAGGTATACCTTGAAGTTTTTGCAAATGTCAGAACCAACTCACTAGTGTCCGGTACGGTTAGAGGTACCTGGATCTGTACATAAATGTTTAGAAACGTATTATGAGTACACCACTACAGTACCCAATAAGTATCAAGACTAACCTCGGTGGATTAGTGACGAGGTAAGTCAAGACACTCCCAAGATATGGAAAAGTTTGTGCAAACATTAATATAAAACTAACAATGGAAAGAATATCAATATTACGCTAACAGTATAGAGAAGTTAACACAAGCTAACAATGGAAATATAAGCGACAAATAATAACATGTAGTAAATAGGTGATAAAGAAGCAAACTAATCAGAACATGGTTAAAAATACAAGTGATGTAAATTAAGGGAAAAGAATTACGGTCCAAATCTTGACATTTCAACAAAAAAAATTCAATAAGATTCACCTGAGGTACTACACCTCATAATCAAAAATCACAAGTCATAAATCATAAATAGTTCTTATATTTCCGCATGATCCTTACATTTGATTTTTGAAAATATTTTCCCCGAAATAGCTTCAAACTCTCTACCCCCCTTATCTTGTCCCGTAGCTTCAAGTAATTTCCATTACTAGCAACACGTGCATCAACCCCCCTATCTCTCTGCATGCGCATCAATATCACCACCCTTATACCGCAGCATGCACATCTCATCACAACCCAATAATTAACTTGCACTACACTTGCCTATATGTCATAACATTGCCAATAAAACAATACAAATATAAAAAAAAAAACATATCCCGTGAATCATCAATAATGTATAAAATAGTCTCAACAACAACCAAATAAAATGGAAGAATAACTTAACCAACAAAGATGTTCCACGTAATAACAAATAAAAATAAATGCAAATAAGGATAAGTCAACAATGAAAGATACAATATGTAATAACAACTTAAATTAAATGCAAGTAACGATAACTCAACAATGGAAGATATAACATGTAATAACAACTCATTAAAATTCAAATAACGAGAAGTCAACAATGAAAGATATAACATGTAATAACAACTTCAATTAAATGTATGACCAAAGGGTCATATAATGAATTTAGACCCAATTCTAGGCTTATAAGCCATAAAAGACTAATTTCAATCACCTCGATTTGCGTGCGCAGTCTGGGCGCGAAACCAAAAATCTTTTATTTGAAAATATGAGAAATAGTAGTTTCTAGAGTTAAAATTTGGTTTTAGTCGACGTTGGTCAACATTTTGAGTAAACGAACCCGGATTTGTGTTTTGACAATCTCAAGATGTCCGCAGTAAAATATGGGACTTGGGCGTATGCCCGGAATTAAATTCCGAGGTCCCTAGCCTTAGAATTTGTTTTTTGAAGAAAATTATTTTGCTGGTAATTACAAGAAATAAAGAAATGAAATAACATGTGAAATTATTGGTATCGGGCCTGTATTTTGGTTTTGGAGCCTGGAACAAGTTTGTTATGATATTTAAGTCGTATCTATAAAATTTGATGAGAATCGGAGTTGATTTGACATAACTAGGACATCCGGTTGAAAAGTTAGAAATTTGAGTGTTCTTGAGGAAATCTTGAGTTTTGAGGTTACATTTGTAGATTTTGATGTTATTTTGATGATTTGACCGCACGAGCGTGTCCGTATGATATTTTTAGACTTGCGTGCATGTTTGGTTTGGATCCCCGAGGGCTCGCATGAGTTTCGGGTAGGCTACGGAGTGTCTAGACTTAGAAAATTTCATCACAGATGAAAATCTGGTGTTGCAAGCCTCTGGTCTCGCATTTGCGAGATCAGGCTTCGCATTTGCGAAGTCCTGGGCCAGCCCCAGATCCCGCAAATGCGATATTTCTAGTCGCAATTGCGAGCTGCCTGAATGTCGCAAATGTGATATTTTTATCGCGTTTGTGATGAAAGCGGAAATTTGAAAGGTTCACAAATGCGAGATCCGTACCCAGTTAAATCACATCTTAGGCGGTTTTTTCACTTCTTTTTCAATTCTCTCAAACCCTAAACCTCCATAGGCGATTTTCCAAAGACCCAAACTTCTCCAAATCATTGGTAAGTGATCTCTAACTAATTACTTTCATTCCTAACTAACTTTTAACAAGATTTCAACAAAAAATCTAGAGTTTTCATGGTAAAAATTGGGGTTTTGGATAGAACTTAGGAATTTCATATTTGGGGATTTAGACCTCGAATTGAGGATGGATTCCAAAACCAATTGTATATCCAGGCTCAGATTGGGTAAACGACTTTTGGTCTGAACCTCGAGTTTAGACCAAGCGAGTCCGGGGTCGATTTTTGTATTTTGATAAGAAAACATAGGAAAACTATAGCTTTCATTAAAATCAATTCCTTTAGGCAATAATTGATGGTATTGAACCAATTGTGATTAGATTCAAGCGGGTTAGAGGCAGATTCAAAAGGAAAAGTTGTGCTAGGCAGTGAGTTGCTTGTGAATTCGAGGTAAGTGTTTGATTAAACCTTGACTTGAAGGAATAGGAATCCCCAACTTAAATGCTATGTGATTTGCATGTATGTGGTGTATAGGTGAGGTGAAAAGTATCTATGCACCACCAACTTATTTGTTAAACATGATCCCTTTCCCTGTTTTCAATTTATTTGATTCATGGCTTAATTGTTTATGCTCATTGATGTCTCTATGACTACTTGGTTTAGTTCATTTGTTGTTAAGTATTGTTCAAGTATTTTGGAAATTTTGGTTGTTCCCTTGGTTTCATTGTGATACGTAAAGAGTATGAGCTGGTTGACAGTATTTTTATATATATATTCCGGTTGATTTCATTGTGAAATGGTAATTGAGGAAGTTTATGAGTCGTACAACTTTCTGCTTACAATTGATCAGACAAAAATAGTGTGAAAGACTTTGACCTGAATTGTGAAAATTTTCATAAATAAAGTGATATGATATGTCTGGTGGGAGCAGGTTGCTCGCCGCAACAAGGAGGGTGGTCAGGTGGAATCTGGTTGCACACCACAACAGGAGCAATAAGGGTGATTTATATAGGGAGGAGCAATAAGGGTGGACATATGAGAGCGGGTTGCACGCCGCAACAAGGAGCGATAATGGAGGAGACTTATGTTTTACAGATTTTCAAAACAAAGATTTGAAAAGATATTGTTTTACTTTACTAATTTTCATATATTTGCACTTACTTTTATTTTAAAGTCAAAGTTTGAAAATTTGGAAACTTATGTGAGAATTGGTTATAACCGAGACTTGGAAAATGTGGCTGAGTTACTTTATTTGTTGTTACGGTTTATTGTTTTGTTTATGTTGGAATTTCCTTCTTGCTTTATTATATATTGTTCATAGGTTATATTGTTAATGTCCCGCCGTAGACTCGTCACTACTTCGTCGAGTTTAGGCTCGACACTTACTCAGTACATGGGATCGATTGTACTGATACTACACTCTGCACTTTTTGTGCAGGTCCAGGTACCGGCCAGAGTTAGGATATTTTAGTAGCTGACATCATCATTCGGAGACACGAGGTTGATCTACTGGCGTCCGTAGATTTCTGGAGTCTTCTCTTTATTTTATAGACACTGTTTTACATCATTCAAAACAGATACATAATTCTTTCAGCCTATTTTTTGTAGTATTCTTAGTGCTTCGTGAATTATGATGCCAGACCCTAGGGTAGTTTTATAGTTATATATTTAGTTCATGGTTCGGTTTATTTATTGATTATTATTACTATTCATGAAGTTATTCGTTGGAAATTATTAGACTTAGTTAATTTAAATTGTCTTATTGTGTTTAACTAAATATTCAAAAGAAAATGGTTAATTAAGTTCTAACATTGGCTTTGCTAGCAAGTGTGGTGTTAGGCGCCATCATGATCCATAAGGTTGGGAATTTGGGTCGTGACCAGTTGGTATCAGATCTCTAGGTTGCTTAGGTGTCACAATTCACGAACAAACTTAATAGAGTCTAAGAGATCGGTATGGAGACGTCTGTACTTATATCTCGGAGGCTATTAAGTTAGGAACAAACTTCATTTTTATTTCTATTCTCTTGTGTGATTCTTGTTATCTCAAATACTGATTGGACTATTCTATTCTCTCGCAGATGGCGAGAATACGTGCTTCTTTTTCCAGTGACCAACAATCCGGTCTTCCAGTAGCAGCAGCAGCAGCCCCTACTAGGGGCAGAGGCCGAGTTAGGGGTAGGACCCAGCCCATTCCTCAGACAGTAGCCCCAACTGCGGAGCCCCCGACTGAGATTAATGAGGGGGTTCGTGCTCAGACTTTTCCAGCGGGACCAGCTCAAGTCCCAGAGGGTTTTATTGCCACCCCAGTGCTTCAGGATACTTTGGTTCGGTTAGTAGGCATTATGGAGAGTGTAGTTCAGACTGGCACACTCCTCGTGGCAGTGACTGCATCTCAGATTGGAGGAGGGATTAAGTCTCCTATTACTCACAATCCCGATCAGACCACTCCTAAGGTTCAGAACCTAATAGCTAATCCGGTTGGGGTAATTCAACTAGTTGCTGCAGCGCCACCTATTGGAGGGGAAACTATGTCCATCGATGCTTTGTGGAGGTTGGACAGGTTCATTAAGTTATTTCCTATTAATTTCAGTAGGGCTACTTCGGAGGACCCTCAGGAATATCTGGATAGTTGTCATGAGGTTCTGCGAAATATGTGTATTTTGGAGACCAATGGGGTCGATTTCGCTGCTTTTCAGATGACTGGTTCTGCCAAGAAATGGTGGAGGGATTACTTGTTGAATAGACCAGCTGGATCACCTGCTTTGACTCGGGATCAGTTTTCACATCTCTTTTTGGAGAAGTTTTTGCCTGTTACTACTATAGAGGAGAAACATCGTTAATTTGAGTGACTTCAGTAGGGCAGCATGACGGTCACCAAGTATGAGAATCGTTTTGTGGATTTGGGTAGGCATGTAATTTTTTTGTTGCCCTTAGAGAGAGAAAGGGTCAGACAATTTATTGAGGGTCTTGCCAAGTAGATAGGGACCGAGATATCTTTTCAGGATGCATCTAATGTGCCTGGCAAGGTTGAGACGGTTCTTGGGATGGGAGTTCAGGGGTCAGACAAAAGACCTAGCCATTCCGTTTGATTTAGTGGCACCTCATCTAGAGGTGGGGGGTTTATTTAGCATAGGCCAGTCTTCCATGCCATTCCATTCAACACTTTAGGCGTCACGCAGTACTTCAGGTGGCTGTGGTTCTTATCTACCTTCTTCTGCTCAGCCAGTCTATAATGCTCCTTCAGCTCCCATTAGAGCACCTCCTCTATAGAGTTATTATCGAGGTCAACCGGTTCGTCAGGGTCATTCTTCATATCAAGAGGGATGCTTTGAGTGTGGTGAATATGGGCATCTTCGGAGATCTTGTCCGAAATATTCAGGTAATCAGCTTCAGTATCAGGTTTCTCATGATATAGTTCCGGAACCATCTCCAGCACCACCTGCCCAGCTAACCAGGGGTAGGGGTCAAGTTGCTAGACGTAGGGTCCTGATTGTTAGAGGTGGAGATCAGGCCACTAGGGGTAGAGGCCAGCCCGCTAAAGGTGGAGATCCACCCATCAGAGGTCCTCCTAGAGACATAGTTCAAGGTGGTGGAGCCCAACCCCGATTATATGGTTCGGAGGCACCATCCGCATGGCTCGAGAACGTCATTTCATAGCCTGCGAATCCCGCACCAAGCAATTCATGGCCCAGGACATCATGGTCTAAGGACATCATCCTAAAATGTCCAAAGACAACATTCATAGTCCAACGGGAACTTGCATCATGTTTATATTCATACGATATAGGCTTGTAGTTTATTTGCAGGTAATCCAGCCAGAACAACCACCAGGCAGGAGCATACCGCTCCAGTTCTCCCAAAATAACCCCGTAAGACCTTCCTACCTTTACCCTACCTCACACCTTGCGTCCGTTCTTGTGAAACATCGCCGGTATATTTCGCCGATGATTCTGGAACTACATACAGCCTGATTCCTGTAAAACCAGGGATATGTAGGCAGCTCAGAAGCCAGGGCGCGACCTAATTCTCTCTCACAGTTTTCTCTCGATCAAAATTGGCCATCATATATTTACCCGACAACTCTTTCAGCCTTCCCAGGTAAAGATGGGTAGCTGTTGATACCCAATTTTTCCTCAAATTATTTTCAAACTTGCATATAAGCTTTCTAAATTACTCTTTGTAATAATGAGTATTTTTCCCTATTTTTTAATATTTTTATTAAATTATTTTCATGTTTATTTGAATATTTCATATTTAAATAATTCATAAATTATGCTATAAATAATGTCAAAATATTTCCTAGCTTAGTATGTTATTTATAATCATTTTTTATCCATTAAAATTCAATTATTTCCCAAATTCGCCAAGTGGGTTTTATTTAATTTCAATTACAGTAATTTTACAATTATAGCCCAATTGGACATTTTGTATTATTTTAATTCGAAATTTATGCACTTTACACCTAATAATAGTCAATTACTGTGATTTTACCTATTTTTACTCAATTGCGCGTTTATACGATTATTAGTTGTTTCTAACTAATTAATTATCTACTTTTACGGGTATTTAACATATAGCCGCATCTATTTTAATTTTAGCCACATTTCAACCCAATCTTCAAACCCAATTTACCCAAACCCATAACCCAAATTCGATCCAGCCCAGTCAAAAATTTAATCCGCCCCAACCCCTGATTAAATTTGAGTCGTTGATCAAATGAGATCAACGGCCCAGATTGTTTCTTTCCTTAATTAACCCAAACGACCCCACAGCCCCCCCCCCCAATTCTTTGAGACCTCTCATCTCTCTAGATGGTCTCTCTCTCTCTCTCTATTCTCTCTAGAACCTTCATGTTCTCTCTCCTTCTCCGATGGAGCCACTCCTTTCTCCGGCCACCTCTGACCACCATCCTTTCGACCACCAGCCTCCACGAGGCCTCCTCTCTCCGGTTCACTTCATCTCTGAAGCTTTCGAAGGTTTCAACTCTGTCCAAACCACTACTAGAGCTCCTGCTTGGGTTGTTTCCGGCCTCTCCGGTGGGGTTTTGACAGTATCATGCCATAACCACCACAATCCTTGAGTTTCACGACAGGTTCTCCTACTTTTCTCTGGTTTCTTATGAAACCCTAGTTTTGACCTAAACCTTTTAAACATCTGTTATTTTTAGCAATTTTAAGCTTATTCCTTTATGTTTTACACTATTGTCAACTCGATCTTTAAGATCTATCAGTTTTGAAACGTTTTTGCGTATTTTTTAAAATTAGGGTTTTCCCTAAGCTTTCCTATACTGGTTTAAACTGATTTCTTCTGTATGTTTCAACTTTCCCTTTACATATCTACTAATTCTATGTTCTTAGACTTCTGTTTTTGCTTCTCCATGTTGGCTTGACTACTCGATTCTTGCTAGAGTTTTTCTGTGATTATCATGCTGCGAACGAGTTATTGTTGAGTCTTTTACCCACTTGCTTCACCTATGGGTGATTATTCATATGTGTGTTTATCTTTTTCCTCTTACTGTCAATATTGCTAAGCCTGCCTTTTTCTATGACTATTTGCCTTCTTTATTTATGTGATTGAAGTAGGGTTTAGTAATTCCCTTCTAACTGATGCTGATTTCCCTATTTTTATGAGTGATACACGTTTGTTTAGATTGATTGACTTCAATAAATCACTCCTTAATTGGAATCTCTGAACTTGGTCTTAATTTTTTACTCTATTGCTTAGTGAACCTAATTCTTTCCTTAAATTGAGTCTTGACTGATCTTTTACCTTGCCTATATGTGTTACCGTTTGAATTTGAATCCCTTGATTTAAGGGAATGAATATATTGATTCTTTGGTTGATTAATTTCGAGTCCCCTGTTACTTAACAGACCTGGATTCCTTCCTTATTTAAACCTTTTACTGATTTTTATTTACCTTATGTGGCTGCATGTCTTTACCATTTCTGAGTTTGAATCCCATAATTTAAGGGAACCGTGTATTCTTCTTAACACTGATTGGATTCTGCCTTCTATTATTGCCATGCATTTGTGATTCTTACCTTATTTGATCACCTGTTTTCAACTATAAGTACTCATGCTCTTTCATTAAACAAACAACGAACAATAACACTGTTCTAAGCTTCTCACACACACACAGACTTATGTTATGAACTTACTCTCTCTTACAAAAGTCTTTGCTCTACTACTGCTCTATTTTGCTCTTGGTTACTGTTAGCCGGCTATAAGCCAAGGCTAACCATTGTGCTCATTTTGCTCTTTCATTCTGCTTATTCTTTTCTCACTGGTATGTTCTGATTAGTATTCCAGTATCAAACCAATGTGTTTACTATTATTTCAGTTTGTCATCTTCCTGATTTTCTTCTATTTGTGTTTCTGTTGTTCAACATGTGATTGATCTCTTGTTCTTCCATTATTAGTACTTACCATGCTTTATCTCTTTAAGACTTACATGGTTTGGCTGAGTCAATAATGCTTATATATGTTCAGTCTATTCCTATATGCATCTATTAGGCTGTTCAATATCATGTTTAGTTTAACTCTACTGTCACCCTGATACCCTGAACCTCTTTGATTTATGCAACTGTTAAACAAGTTTTACTTAATCTATGTATCTTCTTCTGCCTATTATGTGACTTATTTTTCCCCCAATCCCCATTGTCCTTGTATTGCTGAACTTGTTGTGATCTATTCTTCTCTGTTCTTACTACTGTTTTCAAAAGCTTTTTATGTTTCAAAATAATTCTTGAGTTGTAGAGTTTTTCAACTGAATTCTTTTTCCAAAACCTCTGTTCCTCTTTTAAACTGACTCCTAGCACTTCACACTATTCCTAGAAACTTAAGTTCCACCCCCTCAGTGTAAGCATTGCCTAGGGATGTCACGACCCGAAATCCCACCTTCAGTCCATAACTGCGTCTAACGTTAAACCCACTAGACAAGCCAACGTTTGAACTAAATAAAACTCATTAACAACTAAAGCGAACAAGATAACTAAGGCATCGATGGCCCATAATATGAAGGTTAACAAATTACCAAAAATAATATAGCAACTACGAAATAAATCCCATATACAAATCCCATAACTGGTGTCACATACTCACGAACTGTCTAAGAGATTACTGAAACAAGGTCTGGAAATAAGTACATTGGATTGTCTTTGAAATATAAAGTAAGACGGAGCTGAAAGTGAAGAGTAGAAGGTGACGCCAAGGCCCACGAACGTCTACGGGTCTACCTCGATGTCTCCTGTATGAACTGATGAGATGCTCTGGCCGTCAGTGATCACCGGGTCCAGCTGCGTAGTCTGCACAACATAAAGAAGTGCAGTTGTAGATCAGTACACCCAACCCCATGTACTGAGTAAGTGCCGAGCCTAACCTGGGCGAAGTAGTGACGAGGCTAGGACCGACAACAATATATGTACCTGTGCAACTCTATATAATAACAGGAAAAATGTCGACGAAAATAAGCAAGTAAAACAGATACGGGGAGAACATGCTGGGGGTAAAAGGGGCAACAAAATGCTAGCACGCTAGAACAGGGTAATAACTGAAATGTAAAGATAAAGGCAGGAATTTAACTTCTCAAACAGATAATGAACAGCATAAGGCACGGCATGTCCCCTCGTGCATAACCTCACAATCACTCGGCACGGAATGTCCCCTCGTGCGTATATAATAACACTCGGCACGGAATATCCCCTCGTGCATAACCTCACAATCGCTCAGCACGGAATGTCCCCTCGTGCGTATTTAATAATCAGTGATCAACACGGCATGTCCCATCGTGTGATAAGTAATGAACAGTTGGCACGACATGTCCCCTCGTGCGACAAATAATAAAACAAAGCAACAATATAATGTGAAAGTCAACATTAAGAAGTCTCAAGTGCATGGGAGTGCTCAATAAAATTCTATCATCCCGGCAAGGAGAAATCATCAATTACAAACTTAATAAATGCCCGACTAGGGTCTCAGCTATAACCAACCTCGCATCAGAAATACAATTTCACAGTGTAAGCTTCAATTGAAACAAATAACTCAATAACTCCCCACGTCATGAAACAACATCAAGGTATCACCACTAATTCACCAATCACTCATAGTGCGGGAAATATTAAGAACACAGTAAGTTTCATCACAATTGACTCACGGGCATGCTTGACCGCAACATATAGGAACTTGTCACACCGCCTATATGTTGTACATGAGTTACACATAGCAAATAAGACTTTATACCTAATCCCTCAAGCTGAGGTTAGGCCAAACACTTACCTCGGCTCCAAAAATGCAAGTCAAGCCTCAATCACAGCCTTCCCTCTCGAATCCAACTCCGAATCGGTAATATCTAGACATAATGGATTTATTAACATCAATAAGTACTCAATAAACCAATTCCCAAGCCTAATTATACATTTCCTACTATTCTTCCAAGAATACTAAAATTCGACCCCGGGCCCACACGTTCAGATTTTCGAAAATTCATGAAGGAATCAATTACCCGGAGTCTAAGGATCGAAGTTATGTGATTTATACAAGAATTCATGGCCTAACATGAAAAGTCAAAAAATCCTCAAGAACCCTAAAATTACTACCTAATTCTATGATTTTTAGATGATTTAGTAGTGAACTTAACTAGGAATTAATATTAAAACTAGAAGTTTATGGGGTTTAACTTACCTCTTACAGTGGGTGGTCGTGGGAGGTGCTGCCCAAACTTGGATGCTCTCTAATGGAGGTTGATGGTGGATAAAATGAAGAAAACCCTAAATTTTGGACATTTAAGAGGGGCTGCCAACAGGGGTTTCCGCACCTGCGACCTTAGGACTGCAGGTGCGGTCACGCGCCTGCGAGAAGTTCTTCGCCCCTGCAGAAAAGGGCCTGGGACCCTGGGCTCGCACCTGCGGAGTTGGGAGCCGCGCCAGCGGTCCCGCTCCTTCGGAATTTGGATCGCCCCTGCGGAAGAGGTCGCACCTGCGGCTGGGCAACCGCACCTGCGATCACACCAGCTAGTGTGCACCAGAAGTGATTTTTGCTGGTGTTTGGCCTCGTGCGGGGTCCGGGAGGCACCTGGGCCCACCCGAGCCCCCGTCCAAATATACCAACAAGTCCCAAATTATTAGACTTGCTCGATCCCACGGAACACTCAACACAACGCTAAAACTCAAAATCACCCTCCAAAACCCCTGAATTCAAAACTTAAGAACTTTGAAATTCTAGAATTCTATAACGATTCGCCGGACCGACCCATACAACTCGAAACGACGTCAAATTTTGTAGACAAGTCATAAATAACATAGCGGAACTATTCCCGGCCTCAAAATTGCATTCGGACCTCGGTGTCAGGACTACAACAAGTGTGTGCCAGGACTAGTATGTGCCAGGACTAGTGTCATAGTGTCAACGGGCGGCTACATAGATACAACAACAGAAATACATATACAAAGGATACAAGCCGCAGTCTGGAACAAAAGATTGAGAAAAAATGAAACTGGGAAGCTCCAGAGGTGCTGTCAGGAAAACGCCAAGAAGACAGCTCACCGTGTGGAGCGACGCCGCAATCAGTACCTATCAGCTGACGGACGAACAGACGAACCAGCCTCAATACCTGCACAGTCAAGCGCAGAAAAGAAAGAAAGTGTAGCATGAGTACATATAAACAAATATGTACCTAGTGAGTATC
>MDKH01192398.1:0-41814 GCA_005239495.1 Nicotiana undulata
CCTAGTACACATAGGATTAGGGTTAGTGTTATTTACTCCTATTCAAACTACTTAACTAACATTAGTATAACAACAATAATCTCTTCCAGATGATTGCATGAGAAGATAGAATAAAGTGAATCCATATCAAATTAGTCTTTTTAGCTACCGCTATCATGATCCAATCTTCTCAACTCAGATGCATAAAACCAGAAGAAAACTAGTTGAGCAACTAACACATTTATGCTTGTTTCTCCAGTTCCACAGTCATTCGATGTTATTAGAGTACTTTTTTCTTTTCTTTTGAACAATATATAATGTTGAGAGGCAAACAGAAAACGTAAAACATCATTAGACTACATAACAAAGTTGAATGACAGTACTTGATATGCAGTGTTTCAGGGAAAAGGCGCAAGGCTAAGATAATTACATTACAACATTCAAGTCTTATCTATTTCACATATTATTTGAAGGCAGAAAACAATGAATTCATCAGAAAGTATGGAACTTTCTAAGGGAAACAAGAAAAAAATGAACAAAGAAAGAAGTACTCCAAAAAATAATACTCCCTAATATCATAATTGGCATACCATTTGATGAGAAAGAGCATTGAGCTGCTTAGGCCTATTTAATATGAATGTTCTAACACTTGATATCTCCTCCACCAAAACCTGACAACCAATAATAACAGTTAAAAGAGAAATGGTTCACATTTGAATTTGGATAGGAATAAAAGATTCATCAAAATTGAGAAGAAGCCGCGATCTTCTAAACAGAATTTTATTTACTTCCTATGGGAAAGGTTTCGATTTAGTAAAAAGAAAAATAGATATGGCAAAATGAAAATCATCAAATTAACTAAACTAACAAAGTGGAAGACTAAAACGCGAGTAATGGGAGCAGAATAGGATTGAACCTGATCGGTTCCGCCATGGATGGAAGAGGTTTGAGCCATGGTGGTTCTCAGTTTCTTGGGATTTGTGAATACTGGAATACTGCTCTTAAATATGTTAGGTGGTTGGTCATAATTTATTTTGATCTTTTGTATTTGAGACACAAGTAATTTAAATATGTATTCTATAAATCTTATTTAAAGAACTTTTTCCATTTTTAAAGTTTACTTTCATTTTAAATATGAAAGAATAATAACATCTATCCCATCACATCCTCTTTACGGTAACTTTTTTGGTTAAACTTTTAAACTTTATTTAACTGAGTAAGAATATTTATATCCCCTAGTTCTTTTTTGACTCTAGAACTAAATTCTATCTATTACAATTTCTGAAAATTCTTAGCTATCAATTCTGAAATACACAGCTAACAAATTCAATTCCTATTAATTTATCTATAATGTACTAGGATAATTCTTTAGTCTTTCTAATTCTTTGTGCCATTTTCCTTCATTCTGTCCAGCAAAGTGCAACTCCAACACTATGTCTTGATTTTTTGCATGCATCCTACTGCTTCTCCTTTAAATCTTTTGGTGTTCCTCTCTGTCCAAACATGGTATATCATAATTGTGAATAGGAACACGAGCACTTCTCCACGGGCTTTGTTGGCATTTCTACTCTTCAACCATCCAATTTCCTCATCCCAATTATCAATTTGATGATTTTCATTTAGCCAATGTAACAGTTTGGACCATACTGTTTTGGCATAACTGCAGCCAAACCATAAATGCTTCATTGACTCTTTCTCATTTGTATCACATAACACACATTCTTTATCAACTACAATGTCACATCTCCTTAGTCTATCCAATGTGGCTAATCTCCCGTGGAGTGCTAATCAAAGAATGAATCTCTGCTTTGGTATTGCTTTTGATCCGATTGTAATCTTCTTCCACCAAATTTTCTGGAACTGAGGTCTCATAGCAGAGTATAACTTTTTGATGCTAAACGTGTCATTTCTATATTATTGCTCCAGTTCATTACTTGAATGCTTTTCCAGAAATCATTGCCTACTATCAAAGATCTTCTTAACAATCCAACATGCTTGTTTAAGAATTTCCATTACCATAACATAATTTCCTTTGATATAGTAACTTATTTTACATTTAACACAACTAGTTTTAGAGATAGCGCATCGTGCGCATATCTTCACTTTGAATGTAAATCTTTTTGAAACTACATAAACATTATCAAAGTATATACTTGAGTTAGAAAAATATTTTTTTTTAAAAAATAAATCCTGAAATAATGAATTCTGATATTATTAAACTAACTGAGTCTACCTCATAAAAGTATTCGTTATGCTATCCAAAATTCAACCTACATTCGCACAAGAGGTATAAGTACCAATAGCATGCTATGGTGTCGCATTTTTTTCCGTAACAAATGATCAAATATTTATGACTCATTTTTATCATGAATTTTTAGAGAGCCATCTAATTAACACAAATTAACAAAAAATATATCTTTCCTTTAAAAATTCAGAATAAAGTGATTGGTCACGTAGTTTTTAGAGAGAAAGAAAAATAATTAAATGACAATATAAAATCTGAAAATGTTGAGGGAATATTTTATAACAAATTACTAATGTATAAAAAATTACAGAGGGCTATTTGTTGGAGTTGATGAAAAAAAAAAATATTTAATATCAACTAATTTTGAATCCATTTTGTCATTTATCTTTTTATTTTTGTTTCTTCTAGTTTAAAATTTTAACCACCTCAACTTTACTAATATAAGCTAGCAAACCAAGGGGCAGCGTCGGGAAGCTAAGTTGGTATGGAAGAACGGTTGCATCGTGGGAATCCTTCTCTATATAAGTTCTCGGACGAGGTTTTTGAACAGAACTTCGATAAATTAGTTTTGATATATTTTTTGATTTCTTTCCTCACTGGTGGTCTGTTTATGAAAACACATTTATGTAACCGACAAAAGGTCCTGTCATCTCGAGTGTTTTTACTTTATGATGAATTTGAAAAAGAATTGAACTGGATTTTATTGCTAACTAATTACTTCAAGTACTTTAATTTTTTCTCAAAATAACATCAATTATTTTTGTTGATTCAAATTCGTCATAGTAGCTCATAATAAATTTAACGAAAAAGGATCTGATTTGTCCCTCTACTATGATAAATTGTTTTAAATTGTCCCCCGTTATACTATTGGCCCATAAAAATCTATATTGTCCAACTATTCTAACAATTCTGTCCTTAGTTAGACGGAGATGCCACGTGGCATCCATCCGTGCATGTTTTAAATTTGGGCACATAAGAGATGACCTGCTCCATGAAACCTACCAACCCATAACCCGTGACCCAACAATTTATAACCCAAAGGAAAAAGAAAGGTGTGGAAGAACAATGGCAGAAACTATGTTCGATTGGAGAAAAGAAACCTTTTTGCTCAAAACGGTTGGAAATGTAATTTTTTTTTTTCAATTTTCTCTGCTGGGTTTTATTTTATTACGTTTAAGATATATTTTAGGTTAAAAAAATGTAAATTATCGCGTTTTCTTTGCAATTTTCGCTGTCGAATGCCTATTATTGACTTAAAGATAGTATTTTGGGTTGAAATGTAAATTTTCTTGCTCTCTTTTAATTTCTCTTTTGGGTTTTGTTGTTTTGCCTTAAAGATAATATTTTGGGTTGAAATATAAATTTTCTTGTTTCTTTGAAATTTTCCTCCGTTGGAGTGTCTATATTGGCTTTAAAGATACTATTATGCGTAGTTGGAAATTGGAATGCAAAGTTCCTTTCTATCTTTCTAATTTCCTCTTCTATGTATCTCTATATTGCCTCAAAATATAGTCTTTTTTGCTTTGCTTCAATATGGTTTATTTGTTACTACAGTTGTTCCATCACTGAAGAGGGGTTGATAGTGTATGCCTCTAATTCTAGTCCTCCGGAGAAGTTAAATTATGATGGCAGGGAAAGTAGGAGTGTAAGCGTAATCGCCAGTAATGGGTCTGAACCATTTAAATCGGGTTCTGTTTCATTCCACGGGCTTACTCACCAACTGATTGACGAAAGTAAGTTGGTGTCTGCCCCTTTTGAGGAAAAGGAGCTCAAAGGAAATTTATAACCCATTGTTCTTGTCACGTCCACTGGCACCTAGCTTATACTGCCAGCTAGGCGGACCAATTCATGTACTCTTAACCTATTATATAAGCATTGAGAGAAACACGTACTAGCCCAAACGCATTAAATATTATTAAATACGAAATAATTATTCGACTAAACTCATAATTTATTTATAATCTAAAAGCACTCAAATACTAAATCTCTAACCCAAATTACATACTAAGAATGTGGAGCATCTAATAGAGTAATAGAATTTTAAGTGATGGGCATGCAAACCCGAAAGAAATAATAGACATAAGATAGATAGAGCTGAAACAACGGCCTCCACGGATAATGTGGCGGCTCACCTCAACAATAGGATCCACTCAACGAACTCGTCAGCCACTAGCCTATCTCCCGCAACGGTATCTGCATAGAGATGCAGGTAAGGAGTGAGTTATACGTAAATATAACCCAGTAAGATCCTCGACCCGACACTTTAAATACCTCTAGAATAAGTGTTAGAAAATACAAACACGCCACAACAGGAATGATATAGTAAATATGATAACTATACAATAACTCAATATATGTGTATCACCAGAGTTCTTAAGAATTAACCAACAAGAATACCACTAAGGACTTATCATAAACGCAGTAAAAGAAATTTACCAACACACCTACGGGTCCACAAAGGCACCACAATGCCTCGAATATGTAACAGAGCATACACAATGCTCAATGAAGCATACACAATGTTCATGTGATATACAAAGTTATACACAATGCCCCAATATCATGGCGCACAGCCGTATCAAGCTCAACATCATGGCGTACAGCCGTATCAAACTCAACATCATGGCGCACAGCCGTATTAAACTCAACATCATGGCACACAGTCGTATCAAACTATCAAACAACTTATAAAGTAATATTTTCTTGTTGTTGTACTTTAATTAAAATAATATATTTGCGGTTGGTCTAAGACCACCGATTCTGCCAAGCGCACGCTTGTTCCAATACATGGACCGGGCAGAGAAAACACATTTTTAGAACGAGTTTTAGAAAATCAAGTACCAAAGCTTAAAGTCTCACTTACCTCGCTAGCGGGAAGTTCCCCCAATTTTGCAACGCCTAGAACACCAACCAAACGGCCTCCAATGGCCTCAATCTATCCAAAATATTGAGTAACACGTCCTAATTAGTCTAAGCAAATATATTCTTTTTTTCACAACTTTAGGACAACAAGTAAAAACCAAGATCAACTCTCGGTCCTGTTAATAAAGAATCTAGCAGTGCAAAAAAAAATCAGAACGGTGGCTTTTGAAATAACTCTTCAGTTTTGAAATTCTACTTGTGCTTTAAATCAACCATTATTTTATTATACAACTTCACATGCCATCATCATTACACAAACATATGCTTTCCTCCTTATTACCCAATCATTATGTGACCATTATATCATAAATTACAGAAATAAAATTGTAGTAGCAGAAACAAACTACTCCAACCTTAGAATTTCAAATATTTTTTGTTAACCCACTAACTAATTAATTATTATAATCATTAGTATTTTTCTTTTACCCCAATCATTACCTAATAGTTATAATACATAGATATTTATCTCCATCCCAGTTGCATATACAAATCAGTAAAGCTAGTTTTCAATTTAAATTGGCAGTGACTTTTCGTTCAATTGCTGAAAGTTGAGACTAAGCACTTTTAAAATTTTCAATTCCCAACAGTGCAATCCCTACCCTCTAATTATTAAAGACCACTTGCTCAAACTAAAATGCACATACAAACGGAAGGATAAGGATATTAATATACCTGATTGCTTTGATCTCTCTACCAAAGTTCCCGCATAGTGCCAATTGTTCAAATTAAATTAACTGATATTTTTTCTAGTGTAGTTCCAACGTCTGCTCACCCTCCATGTAAATTTTCTTATCTTGAAACCAAGAAGTTAATTATTTTCTTTTTATCTACTCCCTAGGTCAAACCAGATAGTTATGTAAATTGGGCTTGGCCCAACTTTTTTTTTTTCCGTTTAATAACCTTAGGTGGAGTTACGAAATTAGTCACTGGCCACTTATTTTATACACTGTCTGATATATTATTATAAATTTTCTTGCACTAACTTAATAATTGACCCATTAGCTATACATAAAATTATTTCTCTAGTCTCACAATTAATAAGTATAAAAAAAATTGGGTTATTACATTCTCCCCCACTTAAACAAACGTTTGTCCTCGAACGAGTTAGAAAGTGTACCTTACATCTCAAACAACTGGGGGTACTTGCTTTGCATGTCTACTTCGTACTCCCACGTAGTTTCCTCTGTAGGATGGTTGCGCCATAATACTTTCACTGAAGCAACCTTTTTCGATCTCAATTGTCGCACTTGCCTCTCAAGAATAACTATCGGGCCTTATTCATAAGTTAAGTTCTCATCAAGATCCACATACTCTGGATGGATCTTATGACTATCATTGCGAACATATCGTCTAAGCATAGACACATGAAATAGAGGATGAATCGCAAATAACATCAGAGGCAAGGCAAGTTTATACGCCACCGACCCGATTCGATCTAAAATCTCATACGGACCAATATACCTCGGACGTAGCTTACCTTTGCGCCCAAATCTCATGACTCCTTTCATAGGGGACACCTTCAAAAAGACTTTTTCTCCTTTCATGAACTCCAAATCACGAACTCTCTTATCTGCGTAGGATTTTTGTCTACTTTCAGCTGTCCGAAGTCGTTCTCGTATCAATGCAACTTTCTCCAAAGCTTGATGAACCAAATCCGGACCCAATAGTTGTACTTCACCAGGTTCAAACCACCCAACTGGTGAACGACACTTACGACCATATAAAGCTTCAAATGGAGCCATCTGTACACTCGACTGATAGCTGTTATTATAAGCAAATTCTGCTAATGGCAATTGATCATCCCAATGACCACCAATATCAATTGCACAAGCTCTAAGCATATCCTCCAAGATCTGAATAACCCGTTCGGACTGTCCGTCCGTTTGTGGATGGAAAGTTGTGCTCAATTCAACCTGAGAACCCAAAGACTTCTGAAATGACTTCCAAAATTCAGCAGTAAATTGTGCAACTCGATCTGATATTATAGAAATAGGCACACCATGAAGCCGAACTATCTCACAGAGGTATATATCTGCTAGCTGTTCTGCAGTATGAGTAACTCGAACTGGTATGAAATGTGCAGACCTTGTGAGTCTGTCCACGATCACCCATACTGAATCATGTTTCTTAAAAGTACGTGGCAACCCAACTACAAAATCCATAGTAATCCTTTCCCACTTCCACTCAGGGATAATCAAATTCTGCATCACACCTCCTGGTTTTTGGTGCTCATATTTTACCTGCTGAAAATTTAAGAAACTAGTCACATGTTTCAGAATATCATACTTCATACCTTTCCACCAGTATAATTCACGCAAGTCTTGATACATTTTAGTACCACCTAGATGGATAGAGTAACGGGAGCTTTGAGCCTCTTCAAGAATCAACCGATTTACATCACCCACCATGGGGATGCACAATCTACCATGCCGTCGTAACACACCTTCATTATCAATAGCAAATGACTTAACACCACCATTCTGCACTCGATCTCGGAGTCTAACTAGATGGGGATATTCAAATTGACGAGCCTTGACCTTTCCAACCAAGGATGATTGTGCTACCAAACCCGCAAGTAATCTGCCTAACAATGTATGGTCAATACGCACCCCCACATTGGCCAATGTCTGAATATCCATAACCATAGGTCGTTCTTCAGCAGTAAATTGGGACAAGCTACCCATAGACTTTCTACTCAAGGAGTCTGCCACCACATTCGCCTTCCCAAGATGATATAAAGTAAGATCGTAATCTTTAAGTAATTATAACCACCCTCTCTGCCTCAGATTCAGATCTCTTTGCTTGAATATATATATATATTGCAGACACTTGTGATCAGTGTAGATTTCACACGGCTCACCATAAAGATAGTGATGCCAAATCTTAAGTGCAAATACGATCGCAGCCAATTCCAAGTCATGAGTTGGATAATTATTTTCATGGTTCTTTAGTTACCGAGAAGCATAAGCTACAACCTTGCTATTCTGCATCAGCACATAACCCAAACCGACTCGAGACGCATCACAATAAATAGTAAAAAAACCTGCACCTGTAGGTAGTGTCAAAATCAGAGCTGTAGTCAATGCGGTCTTCAACTTTTGAAAACTTTCTTCATACTCATTTGACCACTTAAATGCAACACCTTTCTGAGTTAATCGATTCAATGGAGTGTCTATCTTTGAGAAAGCCTCAACAAACCTTCTATAATACCCGTCTAGGCCTAAGAAGCTACGTATCTCAACAGGAGTAGTGGGCCGAGGCCAATCTTGAACTACCTCTATCTTCTTTGGATCAACTTGAATCCCATCTCGTGACACCATATGTCCCAAAAAGGAAAATATATGCAACCAAAATTCACACTTTGAGAACTTGGCATAAAGCTTTCGCTCCCTAAGTGTCTGTAGCACAACTCTCAAGTGTTACTCATGTCCTGCCTCACTTCGAGAGTAAACCAAAATGTCATCAATAAATACAATCACAAAATGATCTAAGAATGGCTTGAATACCCGGTTCATGAGGTCCATAAATGTTGCGGGGGAATTAGTAAGCCCGAAGGACATCACCAAAAATTCAAATGCCCGTACCTGGTCCGAAACGCTGTCTTGTATATATCCTCGGTCTTAATTCTCAGCTGATGGTAACCCGATCTCAGGTCTATCTTTGAGAAGTGAGTTGCACCCTGTAGCTGGTCGAATAGATCATCAATACGTGGCAACAAATATTTGTTTTTGATCGTCACCTTATTCAGCTGCATGTAATCAATACACATTCTCATCGTGCCATCTTTATTTTTAACAAATAACACAGGTGCACCCCAAGGCGACACACTAGGCCTGGTCAATCCCTTATCAAGTAGCTCTTGAAGTTGAACCTTTAGTTCTCTCAACTCCGCTGGAGCCATAGAGATAGGTTGAGTTCCTGGCACCAAATCAATAATGAACTTAATTTCTCTTGTCGGAGGCAACCCGGGTAAATATTCTGGAAACACATTAGCAAATTCTCGAACCAATGGAACACTATCAATAGTAACATCCTCCAAGTGCGTATCATGAACGGTAGCAATAAAACCCAAACACCTATTATTAATCATTCGACGTGCTTTTACATAGGATATTATTTTTCCCTGAGTCAGAGGAGTTATGCCTTTCCACACTAAACATGGTTCTCCAGGGAAATCAAAACGTATAAGCTTGGAATGACAATAAACTGAAGCATAACATGCAGCTAAGCAATCCATACCCATAATTACATCAAAGTCGGACATAGGCAACACTAGTAGATCCACCACGGTGTCCCTGTCCTGAATAAATATCACACAGTCTCTATAGACTCTATCCACAGATATAGTCTCCCCCACTTGGGTCACCACAATATAAGGCACATTAAGAGACTCAACTCCTCGTTCTAAGAATATGAAAAAAGATGGAGATACATATGAATAAGTAGAACCAGGATCAATAAGAGCATAAGCCCCATAAGAACCGATACTGATAATACTTGTGACTACTGCATTAGATTCCTCGACATCCTGTCTGGCCATAGCAAAGAATCTCGGCGGTCCACCCGCTCCGTGAGCAGTCTGTGCACCCTATCGACCCTGTCCACGAGCAACCTGTGGAGCGGCTCTAGCTGGCTGAGTCTGAGTATGTGTACCTGTAAATGTTCTCTGTGGCTGTGGAGTAGCATGGCTAGTAGCAGAATATCCTCTAGGAAAATACTTGGCAATATGTCCTTTTTGACCACAAGTAAAACAAGCTCCATCTGTTCCAAAACAACAACCACTGTGATTTCTTCCACAATTCGAACACCTCGGATGTTGACCTGACTGATATGAGCCATTTTCCTTCCTCTGTATTAGTTACTGCCCCTGTTTAACTGGATAAGTACTCCTAGAAGACTGCACCACTAACTCTGACTGAGTGGGTCTGGATTGCCCTCGATTAAAACCACTCTTGCTCCCAGATGGAGCTCCACTAAACCCACCTGCGCTACGAGCCATTTTACTTTCTCGCTCGGTCCTATCTCTTTCTTGATAAGACTCATAACGGAGAGCAGTATCCACTACCTCTTCGTACGAACCACCTCGAACATTCCTAACCACATGACCCCGATAACGATGCTCGAGCCCATCCACGAACCTCCTCACCTTCTCATGCTCATCTGAAACTAAAAAAGGTGCATAACTCGCTAAGTCAGTGAACTTAGCCTCATACTCTGTAACCGTCATACTGCCCTGGCGCAGTTGCTCGAACTGACGTCTCATGTCGTCTCGCTTACTCAATGGAACGAACATATCCATAAACATATCTGAAAACTCTGACCAAGTCGTAGGTGGAAACCCTGCTCTTCTACCTCTCTGAACTGAATTCCACCATGACTCTGCAGATCCTGAAAATAGAAAAGTGGCAAATTCCACCCCTCGAGTCTCTTTCAGCCCCAAAGTAGATAATATCTTCTCACCTTAATGAACTTCTGGGGCTCAATAAAAGCTTGCGTAGCATCGAACTATAGTGTCTTAAGATCCATGAAATTCTTAAGATCCTTAGCTGCCCTGTATTTGCATTTGGTTGAACGACCTGTTGAGGGGCCATATGAGGAGCTGCAACATTCAACTGAACTTGTGCTTGCGCCTGCGAAGTAGTCTGGGGAGTCGGAAGTCCACCCTGAGTAGGCACTAACGCCTCCAACACATTCAACAACCTCACAAATGCATCATCAGGTAAGGTAACAGTAGGCACATTAACTAGGACGGGTGGTGAAGCATCATGAACCACTTGTTCTTGCACTCAATCTGGCATAGCTTGGGACTGACTCGTATTCACAACTTCAGCTGAGGAGCGGCATGTCTACTAGCCTGAGCTCTAGTCTGATGAGCCCCAACTTGACCACCACCTCGGGTAGTACCCCATCCAGCACCACGTCTAGCAGATGAAGGTGTGCGTGTCCTAGCCATCTGCGAAATAAGCAATCCAAAGTCATACTCAAGTTATCTCAACGCACGATCAAGGAATGAAAGAAGGGAAAACATCCTAAATGATTAGTAGCCTCAAGGTCATAAGTATGGGCGCCTACATACCCATGAACAAGACTCTACTAAACACTGCTCCATGACCCGGGACTTAAAGCCTAGGCTCTGATACCAACTTTGTCACGTTCCAAACTACCCCCTAGACGTGACTGACACCTAGCTTATACTGCCCGCTAGGCGAACCAATTCCTGTACTCTCAACCTATTATATAAGCATTGAGAGAAACACTACTAGCCCAAACGCATTAAATATTATTAAATACGAAATAATTATTCGACTAAACTCATAATTTATTTATAATCTAAAAGCACTCAAATACTAAATCTCTAACCCAAATTACATACTAAGAATGTGGAGAATCTAATAGAGTAATAGAAGTTAAAGTGACGGGCATGCAAACCCGAAAGAAATAATAGACATAAGATAGATAGAGAAGAAACAACAGTCTCCACGGATAGTGCGGCGGCTCACCTCAACAATAAGATCCACTCAACGAACTCGTCAGCCACTAGCTCTATCTCCCGCAACGGTATCTGCATAGAGATGCAGGTAAGGAGTGAGTTATATGTAAATATAACCCGGTAAGATCCTCGACCCGCCACTTTAAATACCTCTGGAACAAGTGTTAGAAAATACAAACATGCCACAACAAGAATGATATAGTAAATATGATAACTATACAATAACTCAATATATGTGTATCACCGGAGTTCTTAAGAATTAACCAACAAGAATACCCACTAAGGACTTATCATAAACGCAGTAAAAGAAATTTACCAACACACCTACGGGTCCACAAAGGCACCACAATGCCTCGAATATGTAACAGAGCATACACAATGCTCAATGAAGCATACACAATGCTCAGGTGATGTACAAAGGCATACACAATGCCCCAATATCATGTAGCACAGTCGTATCAAGCTCAACATCATGGCGCACAGCCGTATCAAACTCAACATCATGGCGCACAGTTGTATCAAACTATCAAACAACTTATAAAGTAATATTTTCTTTTTGTTGTACTTTAATTAAAATAATATATTTACGGCTGGTCTAAGACCACCGATTCTGCCAAGCGCACGCTTGTTCCAACACATGGACCAGGCAGAGAAAACATATTTTTAAAACGGGTTTTAGAAAATCAAGTACCAAAGCTTAAAGTCTCACTTACCTCGCTAACGGGAAGTTCCCCCAATTTTGCAATGCCTAGAACACGAACCAAACGGCCTCCAATGGCCTCAATCTATCCAAAATATTGAGTAACACGTCCTAATTAGTCTAAGAAAATATTATTATTTTTTCCACAACTTTAATAAAGAATCTAGCAGTGCAAAAAAAGATCAGAACGGTGGCTTCTGAAATAACTCTTCAGTTTTGAAATTCTACTTGTGCTTTAAATCAACCACTATTTTATTATACAACTTCACATGCCATCATCATTACACAAACATATGCTTTCCTCCTTATTACCCAATCATTAGGTGACCATTATATCATAAATTAAAGAAATAAAATTGTAGTAGCAGAAACAAACTACTCCAACCTTAGAATTTCAAATAATTTTTGTTAACCCACTAACTAATTAATTATTATAATCATTAGTATTTTTCTTTTACCCCAATCATTACCTAATAGTTATAATACATAGATATTTATCTCCATCCCAGTTGCATATACAAATCAGTAAAGCTAGTTTTCAATTTAAATTGTCAGTGACTTTTCGTTCAATTGCTGAAAGTTGAGACTAAGCACTTTTAAAATTTCCAATTGCCAACCGTGCAATCCCTACCCTCTAATTATTAAAGACCACTTGCTCAAACTTAAATGCACATACAAACGGAAGGATAATGATATTAATATACCTGATTGCTTTGATCTCTCTACCAAAGTTCCCGCATAGTGCCAATTGTTCAAATTAAATTAACTGATATTTTTTCTAGTGTAGTTTCAACGTCTGCTCACCCTCCATGTAAATTTTCTTATCTTGAAACCAAGAAGTTAATTATTTTCTTTTTATCTACTCCCTAGGTCAAACCAGATAGTTACGTAAATTGGGCTTGGCCCAACTTTTTTTTTTCTCCGTTTAATAACCTTAGGTGGAGTTACGAAATTAGTCAATGGCCACTTATTTTATACAATATCTGATATATTATTATAAATTTTCTTGCACTAACTTAATATTTGACCCAATAGCAATACATAAAATTATTTCTCTAGTCTCACAATTAATAAGTATATAAAAAAAATCGGGTTATTACAGTTCTTTTCTCAAATGGCCGGAGATACATCCGTCGAATACTCCCGGAATAATCCGTCCCCGGCAGCCACAATTACGGTTTCTATAAATTAGGGTTGGGGTTTAATTTGGGTTATAAGTTGCTGGGTCGCGGGTTATGGGTTGGTGGGTTTCATGGACCGGGCCGTCTCTTATGTGCCCAGATTTAAAACATGCGTGGATGGATGCCACGTGGCACCTCCATTTAACTAAGGGCAGATTTGTTAGAATAGTTGGACGGCAGAGACTTTTATGGCCCAATAGTATAACGGGGGACAATTTTAAACAATTTACTATAGAGAGGGACAGATCGGACCCTTTTTTGTAAATTTAAATGTTTGATTATTATTATATTTTTATTCAATAAGAATTTTTCATCAAGAATCACTATATGAGAGGAATAAAATAATCGCAGTTACTTTCTATAGTTAATTATTAAAAATCCATTTATATTTCTAAATGTATCATTAATTAAAACTAAAATATTTCTTAAATTATCTTGTTGGAATAAGTGATAAAATATGTGTTTATTAATAATTTGCTCAACATTCCAATTAATTGTATTTTATTTACAATTTCTGAAAGTTAATAATATAATATAAAATATTATTTTTAGTAAATAGTCATGTGTATTTTAAAATATTTTAATGTAAAAAAATTTGCATATAAATGAAAACGTAAGAAAGTTATTAGAATGTGGACTGCTCTTATCTAAGAACCCGTTTGTCCTCTCTTTAAACTTTTTATTCTTTCCTTTATGTATTTTTTTTTATCATTTATATATAATTTAAGTGTAAGATTTACATAATGCAAATTCTAAATAGTAGGACTTTAATTTTAATTAGATTACAAACTCCTAAATATTAAGAAAATAATTAAATAAATATTTAGTGAAATATTTTTATAGTAATTAACACACATTTAAGGGACTACAATTTTTGTTTTTATTTACAAATATCAAGGTTTAGATGAGATAAATAGTCGTTAGTTTTAATTTCTAAAAGGTAAACATTTATTCATTGATAGTAGTATTTTATTGGTACCATTGAATTAATGTAATAGATAGTGTATCTCTTGTTAATGAAAGGTAGGGGAGAAAAACGCAGTAAACGTATGTTGTTATTTTTTTCTTTCTTTTTAATGATTTATATAAGGTAAAAGTTTAATTATTAAGTCCTAAATATTAGGATTCTTACCTTGTTGAAATAAGGAAGCATATAACCCACAACATATAATTAATTTTTCAAGTCCTAAATATTTGTAAAATGATTTAAATGACTATTTTGTCTAATATAAAAATAAATTTTAAAGAGTAAAAACGATGAATAATATTTCGCTAAGGACCTTTATACTTTTAATATAGATAATAACGCGGAAGTTTATAAGAAATTATCATAAGTTCATTTGAAGTGTTTCTATGTGGCAAGTGACGAGAGGGGTGCGTAAAATTAATTCATGTGGAATTTCAATGAGCATCAGTGAAGACTGAATTTTTTAACCACGAGAATAAAATTTTACTCACACTTAATGTATATAACATTATATTAAGTTATTATGGTTAGATGATAATTTAATGCGAGAATAAAATTAAAAACCACTAAATAAATAGGAAAACAAAGTTTTATTTTGTATTATTTTTGCCCACTACTTTTCATTTACGGAAAGTTTCCAATAATATTCTTAAACTATTGGATATAGCTCAATTTTGTCCTCCGTTAACAAAAATGGGCTATTAAAATCGGGCTCTTTACATAACTAAGCTATATTAAAAAACATAATACATATTGGTAGCAACAAACTCAATATATCAATAGTAGCAACAAAAATATTTCATCTATAGCATAACCTGACCTAAATCGGAACCCCAACAACCTAAGATCTATCACCTTTGTAACATAAGGATTTGTCCCTTATTTATCTCACCACCCAAATTTAAATCATGTTGTGATGACGCCTATCATGATACTAGACAGACCTAATTTTTAAAATACTACTAATTTCATTATAAGAGTTAAGTAAAGATTCTTAATATAAAAAATTCCCATGAAATCAAGTTAAACTCAAATTTGAAAATAAAATGCGGAAAACGAGCCACAAACATCGGGATGTCACTAAGTCATGAGTGTCTAAGTACTTAAAACTATTACAACAATTGTCTAAGTGTCAATACAACCAGAAAAGAAAATAGAAGGAGTAACAAGGTCCTGCGGACGCTGGCAGCTACCTTGCAGTCTCCAAAACTCAGCCGGTCTGGACTCAACAATCGCCGCACTCAAACACACCTGAATCTGCACATGAAGTGCAAGGTGTAGTATGAGTACAACCGACTCAACAAGTAACAGTAATAACTAAGGAAATGAGTAGTAGTGACGAGCTAAGCAGAACATTTCAATTAATAATTTTCACAGTTAAGAATAAAGAGGAGTAAAAGATCAATTTCATAAATTATCAACTACTACAAGGCAAATAGCATATAAATGCAACAACAACAAAATAGATGAAACCTCACAAGCATTGTCACTCAATTCCTCAGCCCTCAATGCACACGCCCAATAGGTACATGCGCTCACTGTGGTGTTTAGACTCCAGAGGGGCTCTTACAGCCCAAGCGCAAATCTGCACGGACCACTTACGTGCTGCATGGCAACTCACGTGCTATAATATCATATCTGGATCCGCACGGACAACTCACATGCTATGGTATCAATATCTGGATCCGCACGGATAACTCACATGTCAACATCTCACAACAGGACCTCGTCCTCACTCAGTCATGTACCTCTCTAGCCTCATAGTTCTCAATAAAGAAAGGAAAACAGCCCAAATCAAAGTATTATAGTGTATTCCACAAGAAGATAACAATGACTGAGGTAATCATGTACAAAAATCACTATGATTGAGTATAACTACTATGAGCAAGGGTACATCCTAAGCATGATCTCTAATATGAAAGCAGTCAAGTTCTAACAGACATGATAACACATAAACACAAATAAAGGCTATTAGACTTCACAGTCTCACGGGACAGACAAAGTCTCAATCTCTCGCAGCGAACACCCACACGCCCGTCACCTAGCATGGGTGTCACCTCCAACAACCACATGATATCAAATCTCTGCGTTTTATACCCCCAAAACTATATTTAAAACTGTTACTTACCTTAACAGCGAAAAAATCCTACTCCGGGGGTGCTCTTGCCCCTCGACTCAGTCTCCAAAAGCCCCGAATCTTTTCACAACCAGTACAATACCATCAAGACATGCTAAAAACGAATTCCACAAGAAAACTACAAAATTAGGCCAAAAACCGAAATTGGCTATAACCCGGGCCCCGGGCCCACGTCTCGAAACCCGACAAAAATTACAAAACTAGAAAGTTCATTCACTCACGAGTCTAACCATACCAAATTTATCAAATTTCAACACCGTTTGGTCCCTCAAATCCTCACATCAAACTCTTCAAAATCCCAAGACCTAAACCTTCAACTTCACCCCTAATTCCCACTAATTACATGATTAAACAACGGGAAATCATCATAAACACGAGTATTAGGGCTTAAGCAACTTACCTCACTGATATCCCTCGAATTCCCCTTCAAAATCACTGCCCAAAGCGTCAAAGCCGACTAAATAGTGAAGAATGGACCAAAATTCGCAAAGTGTACTATTTATAAATTCTGCCCAGGCTTCTTGCACCTGCAGCCTTTTACTCGCACTTGCGGTCAAAGCAACCGGATCTGTGCAAATCACTTAACCCCTTAGACTCCGCACCTGCGCCCAAGTCTCGCACCTGCAGGCTCGCAGGTGCGGCCATAACCTGCGCTTCAGCTCCAGCCCACCATTTTCCGCATTTGTGATCCTCTTTCCGCGCTTGCGACGTCGCACTTGCGGCTCCCCATCCGCAGGTGGGGAAAAACACTAGAAGTCCAAAAACCAGCAGATCATCAACTCTCAATTCCCAAAACTTCTGTTAACCATCCGAAACACACATGAGGCCCTCGAGACCTTAACTAATAATACCAACAAGTCACATACCATTATAAAAACTTAGTTGAACCCTCGAAACACTCAAAACAACACCAAAACACCAAATTACCCTCGGATTCAAGCCTAAGAACTTCTAAACTTCTGAACGATGCCGAAACCTACCAAACCTCGTCCGAATGACCTCAAATTTTGTGCACACGTCACAATTGACACTACAAACCTACTCCAACTTCCAGAATTCCATTACGACCCCAATATCTAATTTTTCACCACCGACCGAAATTGCTAAATTTCCAACTTTCGCCAATTCAAGCCTTATTCTACTACTGACCTCCAAATTACATTCCAGGCGTACTCCTCCTAAATCCCCTAACGGAGCTATACGAATCATAAAAATTTGAATCTGAGATCGTTCACACATAAGTCAACATCATGTTGATTTTTCCAACTTAAGTTTCCTAATAAGAGACAAAGTGTCTCATTTCCCTCCAAAATCATTCTGGAACCGAACCAACCAATCTGATACCATACGATATAGTTGAATAACACATAAAGATGCATAAATGGGGGGAAATGGGGCTATAACTCTCGGAACGACCGGTCGGGTCATTACATCCTCCCCCTCTTAAATAAACGTGTGTCCTCGAACGAGTCTAGAAACATACCTGGAGTATCATATATGTGTGGATATCTGCTCCGCATATCCTGCTTGGTCTCCCAGGTGGCCTCCTCCACCGGCTTCCCTCTCCACTGCACCTTCATTGAAGCTATGTCCTTTATCCTCAGCTTTCGGACCTGCCAATCCAAAATAGCCACTGGCTCCGCGTCATAAGTCATATCACCCTCCAACTAAACTGTGTTGAAGACCAAAACATGGGATGGATCGCCAACATACTGTCGAAGCATGGAAACATGGAATGCTGGATGCACACTCGATAAATTGGGTGGCAATGCAAGCTTATAAGCCACCTCCCATATCCTCTAAAGCACCTCAAAAGGCCCAATGAACCGGGGGATCAACTTTCCCCTCTTACCAAAACTCATAACATATTTCATGGGTGATACCTTCAGCAAGACCTTCTCCCAACCATAAATGACACATTTCGGACCTTCCTGTCCGCATAACTCTTTTGCCTAGACCGCGCCGTGCGAAGCCGCTCCTGAATCAACTTCACCTTATCTAATGCATCTTAGACTAAATATGCACCCATGAGCCTAACCTTACCCAGATTAAACCAACCAACTAAAGATCTACACTTCCTCCCGTATAAAGCCTCATACAGAGCCATCTGGATACTCGACTGATAACTATTGTTATGCAATCACCGCGAGCGGTAAAAACTGGTCCCATGAACCCCCAAAGTCAATGACACAAGCGCACAACATGTCATCTAATATCTAAATAGTGCGCTCGGACTGTCCGTCCGTCTGAGGTTAAAAGTTGTGCTCAACTCAACCTGAGTAGCCAACCCTCACTGCACTGACTCCAAAACCGCGATGTAAGCTGAGTACCTCTATCAGAAATGATGGAAATTGGGACACCATGCAGGCGAACAACCTCTCAGATATAAATCTCATCCAACCGCTCTAAAGTATAAGTAGGACCAACAGGAATGAAGTGCGCAGACTTGGTCAGCCAGTCCACAATAACCCAAATAGCATCGAACTTCCTTGATGTCCGTGGGAGCCCAACTACTAAGTCCATGGTGATCCGTTCCCACTTTCACTCCAGAATATCTAACCTTTGAAGCAAGCCACCCGACCTCTGATGCTCGTACTTAACCTGTTGACAGTTGAGACACTGAGCTACAAACCCATCTCTATCCTTCTTCATCCGTCTCCACCAATAGTGTTGTCTCAAATCCTGGTACATCTTTGCGACACCCGGATGGATGGAATACTGCGAGTTGTGGGCCTCCTCAAGAATCAATTCCTGAAGCCCTTCTACATTGGGCACACATATCCGGCCTTGCAACCTTAACACGCCGTCATCACCAATAGTCACATCCCTAGCATCACCTCGCCGGGACCTGTCCTAAAGAACGAGCAAGTGGGGGTCATCATACTGACGCTCCTTAATACGGTCATAATAAGAAGACCCGGAGACCACGCAAGCCAATACCCGACTAGGATCCGAAATATCCAACCTCACAAATTGGCTCACTAAGGCCTGAACATCCAATGCCAAAGGTTTCTCTTCTGCCGGAAGATATGCTAAACTCTCAAAAACTCTCCGCCAGGCGACTCAAAGCATCGGCCACCATATTGGCCTTCCCCTAATGGTATAAAATAGTGACATCATAGTCCTTAAGAAGCTACAACCATCTCTGTTGAAGCAAATTAAGATACTTCTGCTTGAACAGATGTTGTAGACTCCGGTGATCAGTCTAAATCTCACAATAAACCCCATACAAATAATGATGCCAAATCTTCAAGGCGTGAACAATGGCTTCTAACTCAAGATCATGCACTGGATAATTCTTCTCATAGGTCTTCAACTGGCGTGTGGCATATGCAATGACCTTACCTTCCTACATCAAAACATAACCAATGCCTAACCTCGAGGCATCACAATACACGGTATAAGAACCTGAAGTTGATGGCATAACTAACACTGGAGCTGTGGTCAAAGCAGTCATGAGCTTCTGAAAGCTCTCATCACACTCGTCCGACCACCTGAATGGGGCACCCTTTTGGGTCAATTTGGTCAAGGGTGATGCAATAGATGAAAGTCCCTCCACGAAGCGACGGTAGTAACCTGCCAAGCCAAGAAAGCTCTTAATCTCCGTGGCTTAGGACGGTCTAAGCCAACTCTGCATCACCTCTATCTTCTTTGGATCCACCTGAATACCCTCACTGGATACCACGTGCCCCAAGAATGCCACTGAACTGAGCCAGAACTCACACTTGGAGAACTTTGCATAGAGCTTCTCCTCCCTCAATCTTTATAATACAACCCTCAAATGCTGAGCATGCTCCTCCTGGCTACGTGAGTACACAAGGATGTCATCATTGAATATAATAATGAAGGAGTAAATATCGCTGGAATACATTGTTCATCAAATGCATGAACGTTGCTGGGGCATTAGTCAGCCCAAAAGACATCACCAAGAACTCATAATGGCCATAACGGGTCCTGAAAGCTGTCTTAAAAATATCTGAATCCCGAATCTTCAGTTGATGATACCTGGACCTCAAATCAATCTTGGAGAATACCCTCGCTCCCTGAAGCTGTTCAAATAAATTATCAATACGAGGCAAAAGATACTTATTTTTTTACTGTAACCTTGTTCAACTGCCTGTAATCAATGCACATTCTCATGGAACCATCCTTCTTCTTCACAAATAGAACCGGTGCACCACAAGGTGACACACTAGGCCGAATAAACCTCTTATCAAGGAGTTCCAGAAGTTGTTCTTTCAATCCCTTCACTCCGCCGGTGCCATACGATATGGTGGAATAGAATTGGGCTGAGTGTCCGTCACCAAATCAATACTAAAATCAATATCTCTCTCAGGCGGCATGCGCGACAGGTCTGCAGGAATCACATCCGAAAAATCACATACCACTAGAACAGAATCAATGGCGGGAGTCTCTGCACTAACATCTCTCACAAAATCCAAGTAAGAGAGACAACCCTTCTCAACCATAAGCTGAGCCTTCAAATATTAAATCACCCTACTCGGTACATAGTCTATAAAGCCACTCCACTCTACCTTCGGAAATACCGGCATCGCTAACGCCACGGTCTTAGCGTGATAGTCTAGAACAACATGACATGGATATAACCAATCCATACCCAATATCACATGGAAATCAACCATACTTAGCAAAAAAAGGTCCACTCGGGTCTCTAGACCCCCAATAAACACCACACATGACTGATATACGCGGTCTACAATAATAGTATCGCCCACCAGAGTAGATACATGAGAAGATGAAACTAAATACTCACGGGACATATCCAGATAATGAGCGAAACACGAGGAAACATATGAATGGGTAGAACCAGGGTCAAATAATATAGAGGCATCTTTGTGACAGACTGAGACAATACCAACAATCACAGCATCTGAAGAAATAGCATCTAGTCTGGCTGGAAGGGCATAGAAATGGGCCTGGCCACCCTCTGATCTGCCTCCCCCTCTCTGGCGACCCCTAGCTGACTGGGCTCCGCCCCTCGCTGGCTGAGGTCCACCCCTAGTTGGTTGGGCGGGTGGTGGAGGAACTGGTGCTGGTGCTATCGGTCGAGTACTCCGCTATGGAGTCTTACTCAATAGCCTAGGGCAATCTATCATAATGTGACCAAAATCCCCGCACTAGAAACAACCCCTTCTCTGAAGAACTGCTGCTCCTGATGCCCAAAATAACTACCCGGGATACCTGAGCGGACGGGGCAAGATGAGAACTCTGCGCTGGTAGTGCACTGAATGATGACTGGCCCTGATGATGACTATGAGAACCATGGTAGATGATGCACCACGGTGAAATGGGCGAGCTGATAGAGCATGCCTGAATGGACGACCTCTGCCATGCTAGAACTGACCCCCATGAGGAGAACCACTAAATCTACCTGGTCCAGAGGCCTCTTGGCCTCCCTTTCAACCCTCTCTTGACCACGAACCATCTCAATCTGTCTAGAAATGTCTAGAACCTCATCAAAGGTAGCACCAGACACCCTCTCTCGGGTCATAAGCAACTGTAGCTGAAAAGTGAGACCATCTATAAACCTCATGATCCTCTCCATGTTAGTGTGGACTAACAAGATAGCATGTCGGGCTAACTCTGAGAACCGCATCTCATACTGCATCAAAGACATATCACCCTGGCGAAGCTGCTCAAACTGTCTTTGTATATCCTCTCCGCGGGACTGGGCACAGACTTCTCCAAAAATACCACGGAGAACTGCTGCCAAATGAGGGGTGTTTTGCTAACAGGACTATGCCTTTCATAAGTCTCCCACCATCGGAGTGCATCCCCAGAAAACTAAAATGTAGTGAATGATACCCCACAAGTATCCAGAATACCAGTTGTGCGAAGTACCCTCTGACACTTGTCCAAGAAATCCTGACATCCTCTCTCTCTCTGTGCCACTAAAAGGTGGAGGTTGGAGTCTCCCAAACCTCTCCAACCTACGCTGATCATCCTCCGGCATAGCAGGAACTGCATGCTTCTGAGCAGTTGCAACCAGCTGGGATGATGGTGCCCCCGGTGTCTGGAGTCCCTGAACAACCTGCTCTGGTGTGCGAGCGGCGGGAGCCTGGGTGCCTCCACCGGCCTGAGAAGTGGTTGCGGTCGTAGTAACTGAGAACGCCTGAGCAAGGCCCGTACATACTAATAATATCTGGGGCAGGGCCTCCTGAAGGACAGGAATCACAATAGGCACATGTGGTGCCTGAGCTGGTCCCGCTGGAACATCTACCACAGGAACATGTTCCTGTTGTAGGACAATTGGGGGATCTGCAGGTGTTGTCTCAGCTGCTGCGTGGGCGGTGTCTCTTCCCCTACCACGGCCTCTACCGTGGCCTCGGCCTCTCACGGCCCTAGCTGGTGGTAATGGTGGCTGGCCCTCCTGATCGGTAGCACGAGTCCTCGCCATTTGTGAGAGAATGAAAAAACTGATGTTTAGTTACAAGAATAAATAGGTTGCACGACGAGAATCGGAGAATGTGAAATTTTTCTAAGGGTTCTGCAGCCTCTCGAAGATAAGTACAGAGTCTCCATAGCGATTCGCAAGAATATACTAACTCGCTCATGACTCGTAAGACCTATGTAACCTGGCTCTGATACCAACTTGTCACGACCCAAATCTAAACCCTCTCGTGATAGAGCCTATCATGATACTAGGCAAGCCTATTTTCCAAAATACTACCAATTTAATTATAAGAGTCAAGTAAAGATTCTTAATATTAGAAATTTCCATGAAATCAAGTTATATTCAAATTTGAATATAAAATGCGGAAAACGAGCCCCAAACATCGGGATGTCACTAAGTCATGAGCGTCTAAGTAATTAAAACTATTACAACAATTGTCTAAGTGTCAATACAACCAGAAAAGAAAATAGAAGGAGTAACAAGGTCCTGCGGATGCTGGCAGCTACCTTGCAATCTCCGAAACTCAGCCGGCCTGTACTCAACAATCGCCGCGCTCAAACACACCTGAATCTGCCTATTAAGTGCAAGGTGTAGTATGAGTACAACCGACTCAGCAAGTAACAGTAATAACTAAGGAAATGAGCAGTAGTAACGAGCTAAGCAGAACATTTCAATTAATAATTTTCACAGTTAAGGATAAACAGGAGTAAAAGATCAGTTTCATAAATTATCAACTACTACAAGGCAAATAGCATATAGATGCAACAACAACAAAATAGATGAAACCTCACAAGCATTGTCACTCAATCCTTCTGCCATCAATGCACACATCAATAGGTACCTGCTAGGGTCTTCAGACTCCGAGGAGGCTCCTACAACCCAAACTCTAATCTGCACGGACCACTCACATGCTATAATATCATATTTGGATTCGCACGGACAACTCACGTGCTATATATCAATATATGGATCCGCATGGACAACTCACATGCTATAGTACAACATCTCACAACAGGCCTCGACCTCACTCAGTCATGTACCTCTCTAGCCTCAAAGTTCTCAATTAAGAAAGGAAAACAACCCAAATCAAAGTATATAGTGTATTCAGCAAGAAGATAACAGAGACTGAGGTAATCATGTACAAAAATCACTATGACTGAGTATAACTTCTGTTAGCAGGGGTAAAGCCTAAGCGTGATCTCTAACATGAAAGCAGTCAAGTTCTAACAGACATGATAGCACATAAACACAAATAAAGGCTATTAGACTTCACAGTCTCACGGGACAGACCAAGTCTCCATCCCTCGCAGCGAACACCCACACGCCTGTCACCTAGCATGTGTGTCACCTCCAACAGCCACATGATATCAAATCTCCGCGTTTTATACCCTCAAAACCATATTTAAAACTGTTACTTACCTTAACAACGAATAAATTCTACTTCCGGGTGCTCTCGCCCCTCAACTCAGTCTACAAAAGCTCCGAATCTTTTCACAACCAGTACAATACCATCAACATATGCTAAAAAACCTTATTCCACAAGAAAACTACAAAATTAGGCCAAAAACCGAAGGCTAGGAATCAAAAAAATTACAAAACTAGAAAGCTCATTCACTCACAAGTCTAACCATACCAAGTTTATCATATTCCAACACCGTTTGGTCCCTCAAATTCTCACATAAAACTCTTCAAAATCGCAAGCCCTAACCCTTCAACTTCACCCCTAATTCCCACTAATTACATGATTATACAACGAAAAATCATCATAAACATGAGTATTAGGGATCAAGCAACTTACCTTACTGATATCCCTCGAATTCCCCTTCAAAATCACTGCCCAAAGCTTCAAAACCGACTAAAAATGGTGAAGAATGGATCGAAATTCGCGAAGTGTGCTATTTATACATTCTGCCCAGGCTTCTCGCACTTGCGGCCTTTTACCCGCACCTGCGCAAATCACTTAACCCCTCAGACTCCGCACCTCCGCCTAGGTCTCGCACCAGCGGGCTCGCAGGTGCGACCATAACCTGCGCACCTACGCTCCAACTCCAACCTGCCATTTTCCGCATTTGCGATCCTCTCTTTGTGTCTGCGACGTCGCACTGACGGCTCCCCAACCCCAGGTGCAGAAAAACACCAGAAGTCCAAAAACTAGCAAATCTCAATTCCCAAAACCAATCTGTTAACCATACGAAACACACCCGAGGCTCTCGAGACCTTATCCAATAATACCAACAAGTCACATACCAATATACAAACTTAGTCGAACCCTCAGAACACTCAAAACAACACCAAAACACCAAATTACCCCCGGATTCAAGCCTAAGAACTTCTAAACTTCCGAATTCCGCAAACGACCCCAAAACCTACCAAACCTCGTTCGAATTACCTCAAAATTTGCACACACGTCACAATTGACACTATGAACCTGCTCCAACTTCCGAAATTCTATTCCGACCCCGATATCTAATTTTCCACTACCGACCGTAATCGCCAAATTTCTAACTTTCGCCATTCAAGCCTAATTCTATCACAGACTTCCAAATTACATTTTAGACGCGCTCCTAAGTCCAAAATCCCTTAACGTAGCTATCCAAATCATAAAAATCCGAATCCAAGATCGTTCACACATAAGTCAACATCCGAGTGGCTTTTCCAACTTAAGCTTTCTAATAAGAGACTAAGTGTCTCATTTCACTCTAAAACCATTTCGGACCCGAACCAACAAACCCAATACAATACGATATAGCTGAATAACACATAAAGAAGCAGAAATAGGGAAAACGAGGCTATAACTTTCGAAACGACCACCCGAGTCGTTATATAAACTTCCTTAATCCCAACCCTGTTGGTTCCATTCCTTATTATCTTTTTAGATAATACATATATTATTTAACATGTATTTGACTAATTTTATAATTTTTGGTTTATGATTTCTCTCGTGTTTGTACATTTAAATCTTAATGATATATAACAAGTATATAAATTTTGGCATTGTAAAAATTGCACAAATGTATTAAATATATAGAGTGTATAATATTATATTATAATTATTTTATATCTTAACCACACCATGAACATTCGATAAAAAAAATTTCAACTAAGCACATTATTAATATACAAGATATAAGCAGAAAATGTATGCATATTTTAGTTGAAAAAATATAAAGTATATTTGTCGTATATATATGTGTATATGTATATATAATTACTTGTATAAAAATCAGCAAAAATATTTAAATTTATTTTTGATATGTAAGAATGGAGATGGTAGGTGGAAACAACAAAGGGAGAGGGGGTTGCCGTTACAAAGGAGTTAAAATGAAAAGTTTTACTATAATTATGAGAGAGAAAGAATATCAATATTATTAGGATAAAACTGACTCATTAATTTGACGCAAGTTAAAATATTTAAAGTATACTAGAATTAGAAAAGAAATTGCCATTAATGGAATAAATGAAAAATAATATTATTAATGAAAATAATAAAATAAATGATTCGGTATGTAAAAATTTCAGTAAAAAAAGAAGTCCCCCATATTAGTAAACTGGCCCAATAATGCCTTCAATCTAACGACGACCTATATAAGCCTTCTTAGAGGCATTAATTAGCTGGCATGACATCCACATAAACGTATCTCTCTTCTTATTTTCCCTATTCTTATATCGACAGTCACCCATTCCCAAAAACCTAATTGTCATTGTTTCCCAATTTTAATTTTCCTTCAAAATTTCTTCCAAATGTCTGATTTATCTGTGAATGCGCTCGAAATTCAATATGCAAGAAGGTGTCATTGCGGATTGAATGCACTATATTTGACAAATTGGTCAGACGCCAATATTGTGAGAAGGTTCTACAATTGTCCAATATCCAAGGTTAGTTTTGAATTTATTTTGTTTTTGGTCGATTTATTTGACTCATCTTCTTTTGTCGCATTAGGTCATGATTTGTGGAGTTTTTATTTGAGACGGTTCTTGATATTTAGTGTTTATGTACAAAATCTGACTAATAACTTCACTGAAAATTTTGATATGATGCAGGTTAGTTCTTGCGGATTTTTTGAATAGATTGACGAAGAGCTTCGTAGTCGAGCGGTGATGGTGATCAAAGATTTAAAAACTTAACTTGATGCTTCTAAGGTTGAGAGGAACAATTTGAGGAATAAAGTTTATGACATGGAACAAGCTACGATGGTTCAAAAAGGCCCTATGAAGATGAAAATTGAGGAATTGGCGAATACTATTAAAGCCGAAAGAGACAACTCTAAGAACTTGTTTGATGAAACGGAAGATGTTATCACAGTTGAACGGCATAATTTGAAGGTGAAACTTGACGAAATGTAGAAATTCAAATTTGTGGAAGCAGAAAAGGCTCTAGTAATTTAGAGGTCAAAGTGAAGAAGATGGAACTATCATTTCAGTTTTATGGGCTTTGTTATTTTCTTTGGTTGTCTTAGGGATGATGAAGTGAATGTATATTGTTTTAATATGTTGTTGTAGTATTTTGGTTTAGTTATAGAGATGATGAAGTGAATGTATATTGGTTTAGTATGTTGTTGTAATATTTTGGTTTAGTTATAAGGGTGATAAAGTGAATTTATGTTGGTTTTATCCGGTTTGTTATGTGTATTTTTTGCTTTATCTACGTCTTTATCTACATTTGGCTATGAAAATATTTTTACACCTCGAAGTCACAAAATTGATTGAGAGTAGTGATTTGCTTGTCTACCGAGTTGGTGATTGAGGAGGGATTTGGTTTGACGACTTTCCAGATAAGAGTAGTGATTTGCTTGTCTGGTGCTTTATATTTGATAAAAGTTAACCGTGCGCTCCCTATTAGATGTGAAATTGCTGTATGCAATGACTAAATCGTGTGAAGTTCAACTTACACAGTAGTTCAATTAAACTGCCAAGCAAACTAAACTGTTGTGCAAACTACACCAAAGAGCACAATGCATGCTAAAACCAACTCCCCAACAAACTAAACTGTGGTGCAAACTGTTGTGGAAACCAACTGCCCATCAAACTAAACTATGGTGTAAACTGTTGTGAAAACTAAACTGCTGGATACAATTGCTGCTGGTTACACCAAAGAGCACAATACATACTAAAATAAACACCACTGCATATTAAACCACCGTAGCTATGCAAACTAAACCGTTGTGCACAATATAGAATGGGCATAACTTTTAGACAAAATCAGTACTATCAGGATCGTTGAGCAACTGCTGACAAACTAAACTAACGTGCAAACACCACTGCATATTAAACACTATTATTGTGCAAACTAAACTGCCGTAATATTAGTTTTACAGCTACTAAAACTGTTTCCAAAAAGTTGGACATAAAATAAATTGTTGTAATATTAGTTTTACAACTACTAAAACCAAAACATGTTTACTGCTATCATAGAGTTTGCAGTAACTAACACGAAAATACATTAAACAAGTCTTGCAACTACCTATAACTAGGGGTGTCAATGGTACGATTCAGCCTGTTATTTTTAAAAAGTTGTACCATACCAATTTTTCGGTTGCTTTACTGTATATAATCAAAATTAGACTTTTTAAAACCGTCCCTATCATCAATGTTTCTCCTCGATATCGGTACGATTAGGTAATTTTTTTTTGAAGTGTCATTCAAGAATGCACTATTATTAGAATGTCCATACTCCTTGTCTAAAATAGACAAGCTTTAAACACAGTCCACAATTCTCATAGCCATATAAGAATGATATAGTTCTTGACTGCTCATAACCATGAGAACTGGTGCAAAATTTACCATGCTATTTTGCATAACTTATGGTCAAGAAAATTTGGATTTATCCGTAAAAATTGCACATTACGTAATCTAAAGTATGTATGAAAGATAGTGCTCCAAAAAATGTAACAAATTCCATATAAGCCACAAAACTCAAAGTAAAACTTATACTAACAGCAGTTTGTTGCAAAGGTTTCATTTTGAGAATTTATTAAAGTTTTTACATAGTCATATCAATAAAAGTATCCTTGGAAAAAGTTACACCGAACATGTGATCAGGCTAATTTCCATTTAAAATGGAGCTTACTTGACCATCATAAGTTTCTATGGTGATATTCACCTTAAGAGACTTCATAATACCTACGACATATATAGATATAATAGAAAAAGTTGTATGTACTAAGAAACAAAGCTTCTATTTGTTTCTTCTATAAAATACTTTATCATTAAGACTATCAAAGAACTATATAAATTTAATGGAACTAAGAACTAAGTAGTGATTTAGCAAGAACCAAGGCAGTAAACACATCACGCCGTGAATTTTGAAAATACTGTCTTCCTTCTATATTTGTAAATTACAAGAAAATTAAACGAAGCTATATCATTTCATGAAGAAGGCATATTTTACGAAAAACTAACAAAATACTTATTTTACCACTGAATCTTGGACCTAAATTATTCGTCAATATTAGTAGTGTTGCCTGCTGCAGAATTTAGATAATCTGTAAAATATAAGACATACAAAATTGGACTAATAAAAATCAATATTTCACATAAAAATGAAAATTTTAAAGATTCTATTACCTTCTTCAATCTCCTCAATTTCTCAATATTATCCAGTGATTCACGTAAATCAATAGGAGTAGACCGCAGCTAATTTTGTGCACAAATAAGAGCTTTCACTGTTTTAGGAGTTAGAGAACTCCTAAATGAATCAATTACACGATCACCGACGCCAAAAGCATGTTCACTAGATACAACAGATACTGTAATGGCTAAAACATCCTTGGCCAACTTTGAGAGAATAGGGTATTTAGTTCTATTTCCTTTCCACCAAGCCAGGATATCAAATTCAGGTTTCTTTTCTATCAACTTATCATTTAGTATTTGATTATCTCTGATGCATTCTATGTTTTCTTTAATGATTCCATGCGTTTTGAGAATTGTGAATAAAAAAAGCCTAAACTTTTATCGCATTCATCAATATCCATGTGTCACGTCCACAAACCACCCCGGTCGTGATGGCGCCTATTGCAGTACTAGGCTAGTTGATTCGTTATTTATAGCATAAAAGATCTTTTTCATTAGTTCATTTACTAATAAGATATTATCATAAACCTTCCGTTTAAGCATTTCAAAACAAGCGAAGATATGTAAAACATTAAAACACTGCCCGATTTCGGAGTCACTAGTCATGAACAACTAGAATACAAGTCTGATACTGTCTACTCAATACAAATGAGTCTGATAAAAATAAATACTAAAAGATAGGAAGGAGAAAAGCAAGGTTGTGGACGCCGTGCAACTACCTCGCTAACTCCGGGATGCTCTGAAGGAAAAGATCAGCTCTCACTCGGATGCCCTGGCACCTGGATCTGCACACAAGGTGCAAGGAGTAACGTGAGTACGCCAACTCAGTAAGTAACAATTATAACTAAAGACCGAGTGCAGTGACGAGCATTTAAAATCATATAATTTTCACAACATAAATACCTTAGTGAAAATAACGAGATCAAATCAGTATTAAATTCAGAGTATCTCGTAAAAACTCCAATTTCAATGAAAGTCGTTTAAAACATTTGTTCTACATTTTCAATAGAGGCTTAGTATAAAAATAGAGTGAAAAAAGAAATTTCACAAACAAGCTCCTCGGGCGAAGCATCACTCATAAATAGCCCATCGGGCGAGCCTTTCAGGCACTAATAACTCAACACTTAACACTCAGCACTCACAATCAGTAGGTACCTGCCGGTCACCTAGGATGTGCGTCACCTCATTTATCAAAATAGTATGAAATTCCGAGATTTCATACCCTCTGGTCTAGATTTACAATCGTTACTTACCTCAAACCGGACAAAAATCTACTCCGCGATGCCCTTGTCGCTCGAGTCAGCCTCAAATCGCCCCGAATCTATCCAAAATCAGTATCATATCATTAATACATGCTAAAGGAACAAAGCTCATGCAAAGATTATCAAATTAAATCAAAATTCCCGAAATTGGCCAAATCCGACCCCCGGGCCCACGTCTCAGAATCCGATAAAAATTACAAAACTAGAATCCTTATCCTCTCACGAGTCCGTGCATACCAAATTTACCAAAATCTAACTTCGTATGACCCCTCAATCACCCAAATTTAACTCTCAAGTTCCAAGCCCTAATTCCCCAATTTCCACCCCTAATTTCCACCCCTAATTTCCACAAATTTCATGCTTAATCAACTGAAAATCAGCATAGATTCGATTTTTAGGTTCAAAAACATTACCTCAACGAGTTTCCCCTTGAATCCCTCTTCAAAGTCCTCCAAAACCTCCAATCCCGTCTTCAAAAATGGTGGAAATGGGCAAAACTTCGCGAAGGGTTTTATTTATACCTTCTGCACAGGCATTTCCGCACCTGCATCCCATTTCACGCGCCTGCGGGACCGCACATGCGGTCAAGGCGCCGCATATGCGATTTTCACTTAACTCACTAGCTTTCGCACCTGCGCCCCAGGCCTCGCACATGCAGGCTCGAATGTGCGGTCAAATCCTCCGCTCCTGCGACATATTCTGCATCTGCGGTTGCTTCCCGCGTCTGCGATCATCGCACCTGCGGTCCCACCTCCGCAGGTGTGGACACATCAGAAGCAACATCTTCAGCTGCAAAATCCCACTTCCAACCTCTCCGTTAACCATCTGAAATTATCCCGAGGCCCTTGGGACCTCTACCAAATATACCAACACGTCACATATCATCACACAAACTTAGTCGAACCTTCGGAACACCCAAAACAACATCAAACACCAAATTACCCTCGAATTCAAGCCTAAGAACTTTTAAACTTCCAAATTCCGCCAACGACGCTGAAACAGACCAAACCTCATCCGAATGACCTGAAATTTTGCACACACATCCCAAACGATACTACAAACCTATTCCAACTTCCGTAATTATATTCCGACCCCGATATCTAGTTTCCACTGCCGGTCGGAAATCGCCAAACATCCAATTTCGCCAATTCAAGCCTAATTCTACCACGGACCTCCGAATAAAATTCCGAACCCAGTACTAAATCCAAAATCACCTAACGAATCTATTTGAACCATAAAAACCCAATTCCGAGATCGTGCACCCATAAGTCAACTTCTAGTTGACTTTTCTAACTAAATAACCAACTTAAGAGACTAAGTGTCTCATTCCTCTCCAAAATCACTCCGAACCCGAGCCAACCGACCCGACACAACATAATAGAGCTTAACCACATATAATGAGGCAGAAATGGGATAAACGAGGCTAAAACTCTCGGAACGACCAATCGGATCGTTACATTCTTCCCCTCTTAAACAAACGTTCGTCCTCGAACGAGTCTAGAAACGTACCTGGAGTCTCAAATAGGTGAGGATATCTGCTCCTCATCTCCCGATCGGTCTCCCAGGTAGCCTCCTCCACCGGGTTCCCTCTCCACTGCACCTTAACTAAAGCTATATCCTTTGACCTCAACCTTCGGACCTGCCGATCCAAAATAGCCACTGGCTCCACATCATAAGTCATATAACCCTCTAACTTAACCGTGCTGAAGTCCAAAACATGGGATGGGTCACCAACATACTTTCGAAGCATGGAAAGATGAAATACTGGATGCACACTCGACAAGATGGGTGGAAAAGCAAGTCTATAAGCCACTTCCCCTACCTTCTGAAGCACCTCAAAAGGCCAAATGAACCGGGGGCTCAACTTTCCTCTCTTCCCAAACCGCATAACACCCTTTATGGGTGACACCTTAAGTAGAACCTTCTCCCCAACCATGAAAGATACATCACGGACCTTCCTGTCCGCATTGCTCTTCTGCTTAGACTACGCCGTGCGAAGCCGCTCTTGAAATCAACTTCACTTTATCTAAAGCATCCTGCACCAAATCTGTACCCAAGAGTCTAGCCTCACCCGACTCAAACCAACCCGCCGAAGATCTACACCTCCTCCCATATAAAGCCTCATATGGAGCCATCTGAATACTTGACTGCTAGCTATTATTATATGCAAACTCCGCGAGTGGCAGAAATCGGTCCCATGAACCCCCAAAATCAATGACACAAGCGTGCAACATGTCCTCCAATATCCGAATAGTGCGCTTGGACTGCCCGTCTGTCTGAGGATGAAAATATGTGCTCAACTCAACCTGAGTACCCAACTCCCACTACACGACCCTCCAAAACTGCGATGTGAACTAAGTACCTCTATCAGAAATGATGGAAACTGGAACACCATGCATTCGAACAATCTCCCGGATATAAATCTCGGCTAACCGCTCCGAAGTGTAAGTAGTACCAACTGTAATGAAGTGCGCGGACTTGGTCAGCCGATCCACAATAACCCAAATAGCATCAAACTTCCTCGAAGTCCATGGGAGCCCAATTACAAAGTCCATGGTGATCCGCTCCCACTTCCACTCCGGAATGTCCAACCTATGAAGCAATCCACCCGACCTCTGGTGCTCATACTTGACCTGCCGACAGTTGAGACACCGAGCTACAAATCCAACAATATCCTTCTTCATCTGCCTCTACCAATAATGATGTCTCAGATTCTGATACATCTTCGTGACACCCGGATGGATGGAAAACTGCGAGCTGTGGGCCTCCTCAAGGATCAACTCCAGAGCCCATCTACATTAGGCACACATATCCGACCCTTCATCCTTATCACACCATCACCACCAATAGCTACATCCCTGACATCACCTCGCCATACCCTATCCTGAAGAACGAGCAAGTGTGGGTCATCATACTAACGCTCTCTAATACAGTCATAAAGAGAAGACCTGAAGAATACGCAAGCCAATACCCGACTAGGCTCTAATATATCCAATCTCACAAGTTGGCTCGCTAAGGCCTGAACATCAAGTGTTAAAGGTCTCTCTGTTGCTGGAAGATATGTTAGACTCCCCAAACTCTCTGCTCGGTGGATCAAGGCATCGACCACTACATTGTCCTTCCCCAGATGGTATAGAATAGTGATATCATAGTCCTTGAGAAGCTCCAACCATCTTTGTTGTCGCAAATTCAGATCCTTCTGCGTAACCAGATGTTGCAGACTCCGATAATCAGTAAAAACCTCACAATAAAGCCTATACAAATAATGACGCCAAATCTTCAAGGCGTGAACAATGGATGCTAACTCAAGATCATGCACCAGATAGTTTTTCTTATGGGTCTTCAACTTGCACGAGGCATAGGCAATCACCCTACCATCCTGCATCAAGACACAACCAATGCCTATCTTGAGGCATCACAATACACAGTATAAGACTCTCAAGCTGATGGCAAAACTAACACTGGAGTTGTGGTCAAAGCAACCTTGAGCTTCTGAAAGCTCTCCTCACACTCGTCCGCCCACCTGAACGGAGCCCCCTTTTGGGTCAATTTGGTCAAGGGCGAAGAAATAGAAGAAAACCCCTCCACAAAGCGACGGTAATAGCCCGCCAAACCAAGGAAGCTCCTAATCTTCGTAGCTGAGGACGGTCTGGGCCAACTCTGCACCGCCTCAATCTTGTTCGGATCCACCTGAATACAGTCACTGGACACCACGTGCCCCAAGAAAGCTACTGAACCAAGCCAAAACTCACACTTGGATAATTTTGCATAAAGCTTCTCCTCCCTCAATTTCTACAATACGACTCTCAAATGCTGAGCATGCCCTCCTAGCTACGAGAGTACACCAGGATGTCATAAATGAACACAATAACAAAGGAATCCAAATATGGCTAAAATACACTGTTCATCAAATGCATGAACACTGTTGGGGCATTGGTCAGTTCAAAAGACATCACCAAGAACTCATAATGGCCATAACAGGCCCTGAAAGCCGTCTTAGGAATATCTGCATCCCGAATCTTCATCTGATGATACTCGGATCTCAAGTCAATCTTAGAGAATACCCTAGCTCCCTGAAGCTGGTCAAACAAATCATCGATACGAGGCAAAGGATACTTATTCTTGACTGTAACCTTGTTCAAATGCCTGTAGTCAATACACATTCTCATGGAACCATCCTTCTTCTTCACAAATAACACTGGTGCAACCCAAGGTGACACACTAGGCCGAATGAACCCCTTATCTAGGTGTTCCTGAAGCTGCTCTTTCAATTCCTTCAACTCCGCCGGTGCCATACGATACGGTGGAATAGAAATAGGCTGAGTGCATGGCACCAAATCAATACCAAAGTCAATATCCCTAATGTGCGGCATGCCCGACAGGTCTGCAGGAAATACATTCAGAAAATCACGGACCATAGGAACATAACCAATAATGGGAGTCTCAGCACTGACATCCCTCACAAAAGCTAAGTAAGATAGACACCCTTTCTCCACCATGCGATGGGCCTTCGGGTATGAAATCACCCTACTAGGCACATAATCAATGGAACCTCTCCACTCAACCCTCGGGAACCCCGACATTGCTAAGGTCACGGTCTTAGCGTGACAATCTAGGACAACATGTCATGGAGAAAGCCAATCCATGCCCAATATCACATTGAAATCCACCATACTGAGCAATAACAAATCCACTCGGGTCTCCAGACCCCCAATAGACACCAGACAAGACCGATACATGTGGTCTACAACAACAATATCACCCACTAGAGTCGACACATGAACAAATGTAACTAAGGACTCACGTGGCATATCAAGAAAATGAGAAAAATATGACGAAACATAGGAATATGTGGAACCAGGATCAAATAAGACTAAGGCATCTCGGTGACAAACTGAAACAATACTTGTAATCACGACATCTAAGGCCATAGCATCTGGTCTGGCTGGAAGTGATAAAAATGGGCCCGGCCTCCACCTGATCGACCTCCCCCTCTAGGGCGGCCTCTAGTTGCCTGGGTGGGTGCTGAAGTAACTGGAGCTGAATTCGAGGGCTGAATCCTCTGCTGATATGGACCCCCAAGAAGAAGAGGACACTGCCTCCTCATATGCCCAAACTCTCCACACTCGTAATAACTCCCTGGTGGGGGGGATAGGGACTGAAGGGAACCCTTAGCACCGGGATAAATGATATAAGAACCTGTCATGGAGGAACCCTGAACGGATGGTGCACGAGATGAACTCTGGGTTGGAAGGGCACTGAATGATGAGTGGCCTGGATGAGAACTGCGGGAACCATGCCCCGATGATGCACCACTATAAGGTGGGTGAGCTGGCTGAGCAGACCTAAATGAGCGGCCTCTGCTATGTTGAATCTGACCTCTGGAGGGAACACTACCAAAGCTACTAGATCCCCGAGGCTAATTGGCCTCCCTCTTATCTCGCTCGTGTCGCCGAACTGACTCAATCTCACGGGCAATATCGACAACTTGCTCAAAAGTAGCACCTGATACCCTCTCTCTGGTCATAAGAATCCGGAGCTGATATGCGAGGCCATCCACGAACCTCCTGATCCTCTCCCTATCTGTGGAAACAAACCAAACAACATGACAAACTAGCTATGAAAATCTCATCTCATACTGCGTCACGGTCATATCATCCTACGCAGCTGCTCGAACTGCCTGCGCAACTCTTCCCTGCGGGATTGTGGCATACTTCTCCAAAAAGAGAGCGGAGAACTGCTTCCAGGTAAGGGGAGTTGCACCAACATGCCTACGCCTCTCATAAACCTCCCACCAAGTAAAGACAACTCCTAAAAACTGGAAGGTAGTGAACGAGACCCCACTAGTCTCCAATATACCCGTTGTACGTAGAATCCTCTGACACGTGTCCAAGAAACCCGGGCATCCTCGCCCTCAGCACCACTGAAAGTTGGAGGCTAAAGTCTACCAAACCTCTCCAACCTACGCTGCTCGTCATCAGGCATGACTGGAATCACATAGTCCTGAGCAGGTGCAACCGGCTGGGCTGGAGGTGCCCCCGGTGTCTGAAGTCCCTGAATAACCTGGTGAGGGGTACGAGCGGCGGGAGTCTGAGTGCCTCCCTCGGCCTGAGAAGTAGCTGTTGGAGAAGAAACATCGACCGCCTGAGCAAGACTGGTGCACACGGTCAAGATCTGAGCCAAGGTCTCCTGAAGACCTAGGATAACACTAGGCACAGCCGGTGCCTGGGCCGGTCCCGCTGGAATATCTGCGGCTGGGACCTGATCTGGAATAATAGGTGGGTCTATGGGTACTGCCCCGGCTGCCGCGCGGGCTGCAACTCTACCCCTACCACGGCTTCAACCCCTCATGGGTCCCATTGGTGGCTGATCACCCTGCCCGGTAGCACGTGTCTTCACCATCTGTGAGATAATGAAACAATAGAAGTTTAGTTACCAGAATCAACAGATTCACATGACAAGAATTCAAGAATGTGAGATTTTTCCTAAGGGTTATGCAGCCTCTTGAAGATAAGTACAGACGTCTTCGCACCGATCCGCAAGACTATACTAAACCAGCTCATGACTGGTGAGGCCTATGTAACCTAGGCTCTGATACCAACTTGTCACGACCCCAAACCACCCCGGCCGTGATGGCGTCTATCGCAGTACTAGGCTAGCTGATTCGTTATTTATAGCATAAAAGTCCTTTTTCATTAGTTCATTTATTAATCAGATATTATCATAAATCTTCCGTTTAAGCATTTCAAAACAAGCGGAAATATGTAAAATCCCACTTCCAACTTCTCTGTTAACCATCCGAAATCATCTCGAGGCCCTCGGGACCTCAACCAAATATACCAACACGTCACATATCATCACACGAACTTAGTCGAACCTTCGGAACACCCAAAACAACATCAAAACACCAAATTACCCTCGGATTCAAGCCTAAGAACTTCTAAACTTCCAAATTCCGCCAACGATGCCGAAACATACCAAACCTCATCCGAATGACCTTAAATTTTGCACACACATTCCAAACGACACTACGAACCTATTCCAACTTTCAGATTTTTATTCCGACCCTGATATCTAATTTTCCACTTCCGACCAGAAATCGTCAAATATCCAATTTTGCCAATTCAAGCCTAATTCTACCACGGACCTCCGAATAACATTCCGAACCCATTCCTAAGTCCAAAATCATATAACAAAGTTATTCGAACCATAAGTCAACTTCCGGTTGACTTTTCCAACTAAATAACCAACTTAAGAGACTAAGTGTCTCATTCTTCTCCAAAATCACTACGAACCCGAGCCAACCGACCCGACACAACATAATAGAGCTGAACTATATATAATGAAGAAGAAACAGGAGAAACGGGGCTAAAACTCTCGGAACGACCGACCGGGCCGTTACACCAGGCCATGAGAAATTTCTTTAGATGTTACATCTCCAACCTTTTCTTGTTCATCTGTATATAATATCTTATTCTCATGATACAACTCATCCAAAGATTTTGCCACACTAGTAGTCCTTAATTTTGTTAAAACATTATCATGGCCATACATCTCACCAAAGCTTCACGCAATTTAACTTGTAACGTGGATCCAAAACAATAGCAACAAACAATAAGTAATTAGTCTTATTATTAAAATACCAATATTTATCAAATTTCTCCATCATTTTCAATGTCATGCTTCTCATGTCATCATCCTTATGAACAGAAAGAGACAATTCCAGAATGAATATCAACCAATTCACGAAATTAGAAGTAGTATACAATGAGCCAAAAAACTTTAATTTCACACTATAACATAACTTTAGAAACTTCGCAAAGCATCTTATAGCTTGAAAATCATCATGCCTAGGAGGACCAATAATTTTTTGATCTCTTTTTTCTTATTCACGTACTTCTTTCGTCCATTTTTCGCCTCTTCATAAGAATTACCAATGTCGTTGATCTTTAAAAATCCAATAGTCTTTTTATCCTTTTCCTTGTTATATTTTGCATCTTTCCTTTCATCTACCAATCTATTATAACCTCCGTCGAAGTACTTTTTATAACTTGGATAATCTAATTCCATCCTTACAAAAGCTTTCTCAAATTTCACAACATGTTCCAACATCTTATATGTGAAATTCTATCTTGTATCAACATCAAGACAAACAAGATATTTATAAGATCTTCTCTTTTTCAACACATTTCTTGAATAAACTATACTTGGCAGGAGAAGAACACACATATCTAATTGCATTTCGAATTCGAATTATGGACTTATCTTGCTTGGCGTCTTCTTTCACAATTAAATTAATAATGCGGGAAGCACATATAACATGCATGTATTTATTTTCTAAAATTGAATCTTTTCACTTTACATACTTCATCAAGTAATCAAGACAAGTATCTTTTGAGCTTGCATTATATGCCGTCACTATGAAAACACTTTCAATTCCCCAATTAATTAGGCATTCCTCAATAGAACTGCCAATAATCCGTCCTGTATGGTTCTCAATGAGTTGAAAGTTTAAAGTTCTCTTTTGGTACAACCAATCATTGTTAATCTAATGTGCTGTAAGACACATATAATTAATAATTTGAATTGATGTCCAAGTGTCTGTGGTAAGGCACAAACGATGCTTTTCAATTATTTTTTCAATTTGACTTTCTCTTTTATGTAAAGCTCCAAACAATCTCTTACAATTGTATTTCTCGAAGGGATTATGAATCTAGGTTCAAGTGTTGTATCTCTGAAATCCCTTCCACATTCTTAAAAGGAAACTCATCAATAGTAATCATCGCAGCCAATGCGTTTCTAACTTCTTCTATGTTAGGTGGTCTTGATTTGCTAGTTTCTTTACAATCACCCTTTTCGCCTTTGGTGGTGAAATCAGTTACAAATTTTTGATTTTACTCTCTTTTATAAGGATATAATTTACACCGATCCATATGGCTCCACATGCCTGAAGTGTCACTTCTCCCTGAAGCAATAATTTTGTTTTTGTTTTTCTTTAATAATAATTACATGTAAATTTAACTGGTTCACTTTCTTCAATTTTAGTAAAATGATACCAAACCTATGAGCCTTGATCATTATTATTCTATTGAGGATCTTTTTGGTTAGCTCTTTTTCGTTTCTGAAAGTGATTGGGGAGGTATACCTGTCTTTGGTGTTGTTCTAATATCCTCTGTTCTTCCCTGATCTGTCATTAACTTGAAAACTCTGACTCTTGTTGATTGATCCATGGATATAACCTGTTAAAACAAATAAAAATGAAAAACATTAGTGATTAAAGAAAGACAAAGGTATTTGGTAATTCTTGATGAATAGTTGAAATAAGAAAAATTTAATAGAACTATTTAACTATGAAGAATGTATTAAATGAATACTGAAAAAACGATTGTTAAACTTAATGTTTATGAATCGTGTGATATCACATTCTTGATTAATTGTTTGGCACAAACATAATTTAGGTATTATATGAACCTAGTGAACTGGCATATCATACATATACTATGATTCGATGAATTAATATTTGTCGAAAACAAGACGTTATATGCCTTCTCAAATTTGGCTTTATTTATCAATTGTACTATTTCTAAGTTGTAGTTTACTATCATATATAAAGAAAACTAAGAGAATAGTTTACTATCATGTATGATTCCAAAAATAAAACTATGAGAATAGCTTCAATATCAAATTGGGAACGAAGAAAAATAGAAGCATACCTTAGTGTGTGGAACGTGGGGGTTGAAAGTTATATTTTTTTTCAATAGCAGCAGTCAACGGAGAAGCTCGAATAACTATGTATTGTTTCAATAGTAATAGGGTTAGCGTATATTTGGAGTATGAGTATCTTAGTTACTTATTTTCATCAGAATCTACTGAAAGTCCAAGGCCCAGGGTAAATATTTAATGCCTTCTATTTTAGACTTAGCATATAAATATTTTTTATACATATAATAAAATAATATTTCGGTTCGATTCGTTTTTTTTTGTTGATATTTTTTATAAAATAAAAAACCTACCCTAATATTCGGTACAATTATAAAATTTTATTGAAACCTACGGTTTTACTTTAAAAAATCTAATAATCAGTTCGGTTAGGTTCGGTCAGTTTTCAAAATTGTTTTGACACACCTACAACAACTAAGATTCCTAGATTTGTGAGTTTCCATTGAGTTTCCTTCTCTTCAACTTTCCAAGTTGCTTTTGTCTTGCCACTTCCAATTAATTTTCAGTCATTGCTTCTTTACCTTTTCAAGTGAGCTTAGTAGGTGAGTAAGGAAGATCAGTGGAATAATTGACACCAATATGATCTCCTCCGAAAGAGATCACTCTTGTCCCAACTGATATCAATTGATTCCTTGTTGTAACACCAATTAATTTTAGTCATTGGATCATCTCTTTTATAATTTAGTGCCCTGATGGCATGGGGGCATGGCATGCCAGTCAACTGCCATATTTATTTCTTCTCTACTAAGTTCACTCTATGTCTATCATTACCCTGAGAAATCTCATAGCCATTTTCACCATTGAAATGAACAATACACAAGTTGGCAACTTTCAAATAAGCAACATACAACTCATGCAGTTAGGACTGAACTCACCTCCCCATGTTCTAGCTTTTTCTTCCTTGTCTCTCAATCTGTTCATGATCTTGATTCTAATATCCTCAAGCATCTTCAAGATAGGCTTGCCTCTTTCTTCTAAGATCCAAGAGTTGAAGACTATCAAAGAATGACCTTGTCACGCCCCCAAACTAGGGGAGGCACGACTGACACTCGATACTGTATTTGATCGAGTTAGCCACTATACATACTAGCTAACTAAACTGGGGGCCCAACAGATCGGGCAGCATAACATCTGAAATACTAAGCCTGGACCATTAAGGTCAGGACCCGAATAACAATAAGTCATATAAACAAAGGTAGACAAGCCATAATAATAAAGTACTAGCT
>ML267633.1:7829-40140 GCA_005239495.1 Nicotiana undulata
CATAACTGTCTACAGACCTCTAATAGAAATACAATTTTACAAATACGGGACTGGGCCACGTCACACCCATATATATATACAATCATATCGTACTAAAATCAAAAGCAGCTCCGGATCAAGTGGAGCACGCCAACTCTCGCTGACCAAGGATCCTAAGAAGGGGGACCGTCAGCTTGCCTACCTACATCTATGGGCATTAAACGCAGGCCCCGAAAAATAGGGCATCAGTACGAATAATGTACTGAGTACGTAAGGCATGAAAATCAGTACATAAAAGGCATAGATGAAACATGGAATAAAGAAATCCACCTGAAAGTCTGAATAACTTGTAAATGATGCAACATTTATAGTGTCATGCACGTGCATATAAATGTCGTGACATGCATAGGTATAGGTGTACATAACATCATCAAGCCTCTGAGGGCATCCCATCCTAACGTCTCGTCCACTGTGGGCAACATCATCAACATATACCAACTAATCAGGTAGTGGTGCGTATATAACACTGTAACCTTTTTTCTGTATCCCATATAAATATAATATACATATACAGGTGTATATAACGACATCTGGTCATGGGTCAATATACATGTATAAATGCATGAAATGCATAAGAAATACGTTAATAAGATTTTTCTGGGGAATGCCATAAAACTCAATATGCCTTTCGGATAAACTTTGTAAAATACGTATTTTTCTGAGACCCGTGAACAGACGATAGAATAGTAAGACTTATGGGAGAATAAGAATATACACATCTCTAGCATTTTTACGAATAGAGTAATTTATGGAAATTGTGCATTTGTTCGTGTCGTTTGTGTGGTATAGATCGTGCCAAAAAGAAAGAAGGGATGACCTTAACATACCTGGAATAGAGAAAAATTCGTATAATATTTCTTGGAAAATTTTGCGCCGTACTCCTTTAGAACCGCAATTTTTTACGTTGAACAGTTCTAACAATTTTCGTTGGAATTTGTTTGGTTGTAAGAATTTCTGTTGGAAACTTGTTAGATTTATGTTTATGTTCTTGAAATGCTTTTTGAATTTGAAAGAAAGGTCTATGATTTCTATTACTAAGAGACTTATGACTAAGAGACTAAGAGACTTTTACACGTTAAAATCTTTGTTTCCTAGATAGCCACCTAAACTAATGTGACTCTCAGTCACTTCTTTATAATGCGGCTAGCTGCCACGTTTTTAGGGTGGAAAATATTAATCTTTATCTACTTATTAGTTAATTAGGTTATGTCTCGTTATCCGGTAATTAACCAATTACCCGCATAATTAAAAAAAAATTCAAATTACTTAAAATTCTACTTATTTTTAATATACTTTATACATCATATACCGCGATCATATGGTACCTTGCATGGTACTAGTCCATAATTATCGGGTATTATCGCTCGACCCGTATTTTATCCCAAATCGTCCACCTTCAACGAAACTCGTTTTCTTTAATTCGTGTACCATTTATCCTTCATGAAACTTACTTATCGCTTTTTATAAATAGCATAAATATGTTAACCTCAAAATAATCTCATCCCCGTGTCTACGTCGATTAACTGAAGACAAAACTTTTAACGTACGATAACGCGAGATGTAACATCCTTCCCCCTTTTAGAAACATTCATCCTCGAATGTTTAACTCCTCCGGGATCTATATAACCATGGCAGAGTCGCCTTTGTAACAATACTACTTCCAACTCTTCATGTAGAAACTCAATAATTCAACGCCACATAGGACCATAATAATCAATAACGACAATGGCCTCACACGACTAATGACAATAACTAACACAATAATCTATACACGTACCTTAAGGTTATGGCGTTTCAATTGGACCCTCTCTAAAGGAGGAAATAAGTAGGGATATCTAGACTCTATGTCTTCCTCGGCCTCCCAAGTCATTTCTTCCACATTGTTGTTTCTCCAAAGTACTTTCACCAAAGCTACGTCTTTAGTTCTCAATCTTCGAACATGTCTGTCTAGTATAGCAATGGGAGTTTCTTCATATGATAGCTTCTTTGTGACCTGAACGTCGTGAACTAAAACGATTCTGGAAGGATCTCCGATATATTTATGGAGCATAGACACATGAAAGACTGGATGTACAGACTCCATGTCCGAAGGCAAGTCTAACTCATATGCTACCTGGCCTATCTTGTGTCTGATCCTATATGGTCCAATGTACCGAGGGCTAACTTTTCCCCATTTTTCTGGACCTCATAATTCCCTTCATTGGTAATACCTTTAGGAATACCCAACCTGAAATTCCAAGTCTCGCCGTCGATTATCCGCATAAGACTTCTGATGGCTTTGAGCTGCTAATAGCCTTTCCTGTATAAGCTTAATTTTTTCGATTGCCTACTGTACCAATTCTGGTCCTACTAACGTAGTTTCCCCAAATAGAACCACCCTATAGGCGACCTACACTTCCGTCCGTAAGGAGCTTCATATGGAGCCATCTGAATACTTGAATGATAACTATTATTATATACGAACTCAATAACCGGCAGATGATCATCCCAGCTACCCTTGAAGTCTATCACACAAGATCGTAACATATCCTCTAGTGTCTGAATAGTACGCTCAACCTGTCCGTCTGTGTGGGGATGAAATATTGTACTAAGACTTACTTGAGTCCCCAAACCTTTTTGGAAGGACCTCCAGAAGTTAGTTGTAAATTGAGATCCTCTATCTGAGATAATAGATACAGGGACACCATGCAGTCACACTATCTCCTTAATATAAAGCCTTGCATAATCCTCTGCGGAATATGTAGTCCTAACGGGCAGAAAATGATCTGACTTTGTAAGCCTATCAACAATCACCCATATCGAATCGAACTTACATTGGGTACGAGGTAAGCCTACGATGAAATACATATTGATTACTTCCCATTTTCAGGTCGGAATCTCCATAGCCTGCAATAATTCACCGTGTTTTTTATGCTCAATCTTCACCTGCTGACAGTTAGGACACTGAGCAACAAACTTTGCTATATCTTTTTTCATTCCGTCCCACCAATATATTTCCCTGATATAATGATACATCTTTTTCGCTCCGGGATAGATAGAACGAGAATAGTGAGTTTCCCCCATAACCTGCCGACACAGCCCTACAGCATTAGGGACACATAATCGTCATCGATATCTGAGGACCCCATCTTCTATAATATAAAACGGTGACGTCTCCTTCTGAGGGGTAGTATCCCTATAATGAACTAACACAGGATCCTCGTACTGGCGTTCCTTTACTTTAGTTACTAAAGAGGATGTTGTCGTATCCTGATAGTAATTCCAATATCACCTGAGTCCAGTAACCAAACTCCAAGACTAGCTAGCTGATGAACCTCATGGGCTATTCCCCTCTTTTCAGGCTGTAAATATGACAGGATACCCATAGATCTACGGCTGAGGGCGTCGGCTACCATGTTTGCCTTCCCTGGATGGTATAAAATATCAACATCATAGTCTTTAAGTAGCTCCAACCATATTCTTTGACATAAATTCAATTCTTTTTTCCTGAAGATGTACTGGAGGCTCTTATGATCCGTATAGATATCAACATGAATGCCATAAAAGTAGTGCCTCCACATCTTTAGTGCATGAATCATTGCGGCTAACTCTAAATCGTTGGTCGGGTAATTCTTCTCGTGCTTTATCAGTTGTCTAGAAGCATAAGCTACAACCTTACCATGTTGCATCAATACACAACCAAACACCCTAAGCGTCATAATATATCACATAACCATCGGCCCCATATGGGAGCGTTAGAACCGGTGCTGAAATTTGTCCTTTAATGCCTGGAAACTCCGTTCGCAAGCATCAGCCCATTGAAACTTTTCTCCCTTCATAGTCAATTTTGTCAAAGGTGCTTAAAGGGAAGAAACTCCCTCTACAACTCTCCTGTAATAACCTGCCAAAACGAGAAAACTACGAACCTCCGTCGGTGTTGTGGGTCTAGGCCATGTCTTCACTGCCTCAAATTTTTGTGTATCCACCCGGATGCCTTCACCCGAAATGATATGCCCAAGGAAAGCTACAGAGTTCAACCAGAATTCACATTTAGAGAATTTTGCATACATCTTCCCTTTTTGTAGAACTCTGAGCACAGTACGCAAGTGATATGCATGCTCAGCCTCTGAACAAGAATACACCAATATATCATCGATAAGTACAATTACGAACATATCTAAAAAGGGCCTGAACACACGGTTCATCAAATCCATGAATATTGTTGGTGCATTGGTCGAACTGAACGACATAACACGAAACTCAAAGTGCTCGTATCTGGTCCTGAATGTTGTCTTCGTAATATCTTCCTCCTTAACCCTTACCTGATGGTACCCGGACCTCAAGTCTATCTTTGAAAAACACTTGGAACCTTGCAACTAATCAAATAAATCATAAATCCTTGGGAGCGGGTACTTATTCTTGATCGTCACGTTATTCAATTGTCTATAATCAATACACATCCGTAAGTAACCATCTCTCTTCCTCACAAATAACAAAAGTGCTCCCAATGGTGATGTACTAGGTCTGATAAAGCCTTTTTCAAGAAAATCCTTTATTTATTCCTTCAACTCTTTTAGTTCTGCGGGGGCCATTTTATAGAGAGGAATAGATATTAGATGAGTATCTGATAGTAGGTCAATAGCAAACTCAATTTCTCGCTCTGGCGGGAGACGTGGAAGCTCATCGGGAAACTCATTAACCACATGGATGGATTGAATGGTTTGGTGACTCTACTTTCACATCCTGAACCCGAACTAAGTGAAAATTACAGCCCTTTCTGATCATCTTCCTTGCCTTCAGATAGGAAATAAATCTACCTTTCGGCAACGCTGTATTATCTTTCCACTCCAAAAAACACTCCCCTAGAAATTGAAATCGGACTATCTTTGATCTACAATCAACGTTGGCATGACAAGAAGCCAACCAATCCATACCCATTATAACATCAAATTCTACCATATCTAACTCGATTAGGTCCGCTACGGTAGATCAACTTTGAACCACTATTATACAACCCTTATATACTCGGTTAGCTACCATTGAGTCCCCAACATGTGTAGATACCTCAAAAGGTTTAACCAATTCAGGTTTTATTCCAAAGTTACTAGCAACCAACAGAGTAACATATGATAAGGTGGAACCTGGGTCAATCAGTGTATATCATCATATGAGAATACTGATAATATATCTGTAACAACATCAGGCGATGTCTCTTGATCCTGTCGTCCTGCCAACGCATAAATGCGGGTCTTAGGACCGCTCGAGCTAGATGCTCTGCCTTTGCCTCTACCAGGACTCATTGGTGCTTGTGAACCTTGCCCAGGGGGCATACTGATGATATCGAACCGGCTACAGATCCCGCCGGCTGAGTTATGCTTGAATCACCTCTCGTCGGATAATCCCTCATAACATGGCCCGGATAACCACAAGTATAACAAACATCCAATCCCATACGGCACTACCCGACATGCTGCTTACCACACTGAGTACATCGTGGCAAGGTCAGCCTCATATGACTTCACTCACCCCTATATTGAGAATCTGAGGCCCTGGAATTCTAACCAGGCCCTGAATATGTGGAATGATCATATCTCTTACCGCCGAATTGGGGGGTGCGCTAGATGATGGGTGGGCTGGATACCTCGGGTATTGTTGCCTCTGAAGACCTCAAAACGCACCAGAGGAACCTGAAGACCTTGCTCTCTTATTCTGGGCACTATCATGCTCACGATCGGCCCTCTGTTTCTTCTTACGCTCCTCCACACCCTGAGCGTATGCTTGAATATGAGAAATATCCATGTCCAGCTAAAGTGAGACCAACATACAATTTTTAAGCAAGTGCGACTCTAATCCCATCACGAACCGGTGAATTCGATCCTCCATCTTAGATACAATAGTGGGAGAAAACCTAGCAATTGAATCAAACTGAATACCGTACTCCTGAACACTCATGTTACCCTGCCGAAGGGTCAAGAACCTATCAACTCTTGCCCGTCTAAGCTCCGGTGGCAGATAATGACAAAGAAAAGCTTATGTAAACTCATGCCATACTGCGGGATGGATAGAATAACGTTAATAAGATTTTTCTGGGAATGCCATAAAACTCAATATGCCTTTCGGATAAATTTTATAAAATACATATTTTTCTGAGATCCATGAACAGACGATAGAATAGTAAGACTTATGGGAGAATAAGAGTATACACATCTCTAGCATTTCTACGAATAGAGTAATTTATGGAAATTGTACATTTATTCGTTTCGTTTGTGTGGTATAGATCGTGCCAAAAAGAAAGAATGGATAGCCTTAACATACCTGGAGTAGAGGAAAATTCGTATAATATTTCTTGGAAAAGTTTGCACCGTACTCATTTTTTTTTTACGTTGAATAGTTCTAACAATTTTCGTTGGAATTTGTTTGGGTGTAAGAATTTCTGTTGGAAACTCGTTAGATTTAAGTTTCTGTTCTTGAAATGCTTTTTTAATTTGAAAGAAAGGTCTATGATTTCTATTACTAAGAGACTTATGTCTTATGACTAAGAGACTAGGAGACTTTTACACGTTAAAGTCTTTGTTTCCTAGATAGCCACCTAAGCTAATGTGACCCTTAGTCACTTCTTTATAATGTGGTTAGCTGCCACGTTTTTAGGGTGGAAAATATTAATATTTATCTACTTATTAGTTAATTAGGTTATGTCTCGTTACCCGGTAATTAATTAATTACCCACATAATTAAAAATTTCTCAAATTACTTAAAATTCTACTTATTTTTAATATACTTTATACATCATATACCGCGGTCATATGGTACCTTGCAATGTACTAGTCCAAAATTATAGGGTATTATCGCTCGACCCGTATTTTATCCCAAATCGGCCACCTTCAACGAAACTCATTTTCTTTAATTCGTGTACCATTTATCCTTCATGAAACTTACTTATCGCTTGTTATAAATAGCATAAATACGTTAACCTCAAAATAATCGTATCCCCGTGTCTACTTCAATTAACTGAAGACAAAACTTTTAACGTATGATAACGCGAGATGTAACATCTTTCCCCCTTAGAAACATTCGTCCTCAAATGTTTAACTCTCTGAGATCTATATAACCTTGGCAAAGTCTCCTTTGTAACAATACTACTACCAACTCTTCCTGTAGAAACTCAATAATTCAATGCCACATAGGACCATAATCATCAATAATGACAATGGCCTCACACGACTAATGACAATAACTAACACAAGAATCCATACACATACCTTAAGGTTATGGCGTCTCAATTGGACCCTCCTCTGAAGGAGGAAATAAGTAGGGATATCTAGGCTCTATGTCTTCCTCGGCCTCACAAGTCATTTCTTCCACATTGTTGTTTCTCCAAAGTACTTTCACCGAAGCTACGTCTTTAGTTCTCAATCTCCGAACCTGTCTGTCTAGTATAGCAATGGGAGTTTCTTGATATGATAGCTGCTTTGTGACCTGAACGTTGTGAACTGACATGATTCTGGAAGGATCTCCGATACATTTATGGAGCATAGACACATGAAAGACTGGATGTACATACTCCATGTCCAAAGGCAAGTCAACTCATATGCTACCTGGCCCATCTTGCCTATGACCCTATATGGTCCAATGTACCTAGGGCTAAGTTTTCCCCATTTTTCCGGACCTCATAATGCCCTTCTGCGGTAATACCTTTAGGAATACCCAATCGTCAACCGAAAATTCCAAGTCTCGCCGTCGATTATCCGCATAAGACTTCTGACGGCTTTGAGTTGCTAATAGCCTTTCCTGTAGAAGCATAATTTTCTCGATTGCCTGTTGTACCAATTCTGGTCCTACTAACGTAGTTTCCCCAACATCGAACCACCCTACAGGCGACCTACACTTTCGTCCGTAAAGAGCTTCATATGGAGCCATCTGAATACTTGAATGATAACTATTATTATATGCAAACTCAATAAGCGGCATATGATCATCCCAGCAACCCTTGAAGTCTATCACACAAGCTCGTAACATATTCTCTAATGTCTGAATAGTACGCTCAGCATGTCCGTCTGTATGGGGATGAAATGTTGTACTAAGACTTACTTGAGTCCCCAAACCTTTTTGGAAGGACCTCCAGAAGTTAGTTGTAAATTGAGATCCTTTATCCGAGATAACAGATATAGGGACACCATGCAGTCGCACTATCTCCTTAATATAAAACCTTGCATAATCCTCTGCGGAATATGTAGTCCTAACGGGCAGAAAATTAACTGACTTTGTAAGCCTATCAACAATCACCCTTATCGAATCGAACTTAAACTGGGTACGAAGTAAGCCTACGATGAAATCCATATTGATTACTTCCCATTTCCAGTTCGGAATCTCCATAGCCTGCAATAATCCACCGGGTTTTTGATGCTCAATCTTGACCTGTTGACAGTTAGGACACTGAGCAACAAACTCCGATATATCTTTTTTCCTTCCGGCCCACCAATATATTTCCATGATATCATGATACATCTTTGTCGCTCCGGGATGGATAGAATAACGAGAATAGTGAGTTTACCCCATAACCTGCCGACGCATCCCTGCAACATTAGGGACACATAATCGTCATCGATATCTGAGGACCCCATCTTCTATAATTTCCAACGGTGTCTTCTACTTCTGAGAAGTATTACCCTATAATGAACTAACACAGGATCCTCGTACTGGCATTCCTTTACTTCAGTTACTAAAGAGGATGTTGTCGTATCCTGAATAGTAATTCCAATATCACCTGAGTCCAGTAACCAAACTCCAAGACTAGCTAGCTGATAAACCTCATGGTCTATTCCCCTCTTTTCAGGCTGTAAATATGACAGGATACCTATAGATCTACAGCTGAGGGTGTCGGCTACCACGTTTGCCTTCCCCGGATGGTATAAAATATCAACATCATAGTCTTGAAGTAGCTCGAACCATCTTCTTTGACATAAATTCAATTCTTGATTCCTGAAGATATACTGGAGGCTCTTATGATCCATATAGATATCAACATGAATGCCATAAAAGTAGTGTCTCCACATATTTAGTGCATGAATCATTGCGGCTAACTCTAAATCGTGGGTCGGGTAATTCTTCTCGTGCTTTCTCAGTTGTCTAGAAGCATAAGCTACAACTTTACCATGCTGCATCAATGCATAACCCAACCAAACTCCTAAAGCATCACAATAGATCACCTAACCATCGGCCCCCTATGGGAGCGTTAGAATAGGTGCTGAAGTTAATCTGTCCTTTAATGCCTGGAAACTCCGTTCGCAAGCATCAGTCCAATGAAACTTTTCTCCCTTCTGAGTCAATTTTGTTAAAGGTGCTTAAAGGGAAGAAAACCCCTCTACAAATCTCCTGTAATAACCTGCCAAAACGAGAAAACTACGAACCTCTGTCGGTGTTATGGGTCTAGGCCAAGTCTTCATTGCCTCAATCTTTTGTGTATCCACCCGGATGCCTTCGCTCGAAATGGTATGCCCAAGGAAACCTACAGAGGTAAACCAGAATTCACATTTAGAGAATTTTGCATACAACTTCCCTTTTTGTAGAACTCTGAGCACAGTACGCAAGTGATATGCATGCTCAGCCTCTGAACGAGAATACACCAATATATCGTCGATAAGTACAATTACGAACATATCTAAAAAGGGATTGAACACACGATTCATCAAATCCATGAATACTGTTGGGGAATTGGTCGAACCGAACGACATAACACGAAACTTAAAGTGCCCGTATCTGGTCCTGAATGCTGTCTTCAGAATATCTTCCTCCTCAACCCTTACCTGATGGTACTCGGACCTCAAGTCTATATTTGAAAAACACTTGGCACCTTGCAACTGCTCAAATAAATCATAAATCCTTGGGAGCGGGTACTTATTCTTGATCGTCGCCTTATTCAAATGTCTATAATCAATACACATCCGTAAGGAACCATCTTTCCTCCTCACAAATAACACAGGTGCTCCCCATGGTGATGTACTAGGTCTGATAAAGCCTTTTTCAAGAAAATCCTTTAGTTATTCCTTCAACTCTTTCAGCTCTGCGGGGGCCATTCTATAGAGAGGAATAGATATTAAATGAGTATCTGGTAGTAGGTCAATAGCAAACTCAATTTCTCGCTCTGGCGGGAGACCCAAAAGCTCATCGGGAAACTCATTAACCACAGGGATGGATTGAATGGTTGGTGACTCTACTTTCACATCCTGAACTCGAACTAAGTGATAAATACAGCCCTTTCTGATCATCTTCCTTGCCTTCAGATAGGAAATAAATCTACCTCTCGGCGACGTTGTATTATCTTTCCACTCCAAAAAACACTCCCCTAGAAATTGAAATCGGACTATCTTTGATCTACAATCAACGTTGGCATGACAAGAAGCCAACCAATCCATACCCATTATAACTTCAAATTCTACCATATCTAACTCGATTAGGTACGCTACGGAGATCAACTTTGAACCACTATTATACAGCCCTTATATACTCGGTTAGCTACCACAGAGTCCCCAACAAGTGTAGATACCTCAAAAGGTTTAACCAATTCAGGTTTTATTCCAAACTTACTAGCAACCAACAGAGTAACATATGATAAGGTGGAACCTGGGTCAATCAGTGTATATACATCATATGAGAAGACTGATAATATACCTGTAACAACATCAGGCGATGACTCTTGATCCTGTCGTCCTTCCAACGCATAAATTCGGGTCTGAGGACCGCTCGAGCTAGATGCTCTGCCTCTGCCTCTACCACGACTCATTGGTGCTTGTGAACCTTACCTAGGGGGCGTACTGATGATGAAGAACCGGCTACAAATCCCGCTGGCTGAGTTATGCTTGCATCACCTCTCGTCGGATAATCCCTTTTTGGCCCTTTTATCCCCATATGTGCCATCGGCCGATTGGCCACGTCAGAAGATCCATTTATCAGTCTTCCCCTCTATGCGTTGAAAGGTGTAGGGTGTAACATCATCCCCCTTTCGGAACATTCTTCCTCGAATGTTGGATTTGTAGCCACTCGTTGCATGCCTTTTTAGTCATATGGGTTACGCCGACCATGGTGGCCTTATTGTTGTTTCCTGTATCATGGAACAAACTGCAGTAATTCATATCTTCTTCAGCTTCCCAATTCATTCTTCTACATTGTTGTTCCTCCAAAGTACTTTAACTAAAGCTACTTCTTTGGTTTGCAACTGGCGCACTTGACGATCTATGATGGCCATCGGAACTTCTTTGTACGATGGATCTTCCGTAACTTGGATATCTTCAATAGGGGTAATACAAGATGGATTGCTCAAGCACTTTTGAAGAATGAATATTTGACTTGTGACCTTGTTGATAATGCATGAGTAGTGTGGGTAATTGTTGGTCCCAATTGATGTGCGAATGACTCACATTTGACTCGATGAAATGACCCTTAACTCTAAGAAGGTGGGAACTAATTTATTTGCTTGAGGACAAGCAACGACTTAAATTTGGGGAGTTGATAAGTGGGGTATTTTGACTACTTATTAGCACCTTTTTGCTTTTGTTTTAGTCCGAAAATATTGATTTATGTTCCCAAGACTAATGAAAGTGTGCAAATTGCAGGAATGTTGGAAGTTTGGTCTCCAATGATGAAATCTGACTCAATAAGGAGTATTTTGAATCACAAGGCAAGAAGGGGAACAAAACTTAAGAAGTGCAGTCTGCAAAAGGATTTCTGCGGCCACAGAAGAAAGTGCGGGCTGCAGAATTCCATCCGCGGACGCAGAACAAGTTAAAGAGCCCAGCAGAATTATGGTCAATGTGTGGACCACACATGAATTGTGCGGACGCAAAATAAGGTTTGCACTGACAAATGATTCAAAGTTCAGAGAGTGTGCAAAATACCAAAGACCTGAAGCCTTACTGAAGTGCGGACGGCACAATAATTGTCTTGCCGCAGAAGATGCTTTTCACCTGCAATCCAGAATTGCACGGCTACATAATCCAAGACCTGCTAGCTGAAGAAATCTACGAACCACACATGGAATTGTGCGGCTACAGAACCTCCCGAAGGGCATTTTTGTCAGCGAAATTTGAGCCACTATAAATAGACGAGTTTCACATTTTTAGGTCAAGTTTTGAAGTTTGAGCTGTTGTAACCGTTACATTTTGCCCTTTTAGGAATTTTATGGTTGTTTTAGGTCTTAAACATCATATTTTACCTTTCTAATCTTAGATTATGAGTTTAGTTAGTATTTCTTCTTTATTTTCTTCAATTCTCACTATGCGTAGCAAGATTCAAATAGACATAATCAAGTCATTCACGAAGAGTTAATCATGCTTCATTTGGTACCAACACACTTAACTGCGTGCTTATGGTTAGAGACAAGAGTTTCAAAAGAAACTAGCTCTAGTTAGTAACTTTGTGACTCTTGAGTTGACTTTAGCGATCATCGAGTGGTTTATCGGATCATAGTGATCTTTAAACATGAATGTGGTCATTGTAGGCTTTCACATCTATCCTCTTTTACAATCTAGTTGCGTGAGGGGTGAGATGATTTGTTTCTAGTCCAAGTATACGTGCGAATGAATGTGTTTCAAGGCGAAATCCTAAGTTTTTCTTGGTTTGAGAAGTGATTGTAGGCTTTCCTTGGACTGTTTGAGTTTTTTATTGCCAACCAATGTCGTTATCCCTAGTCAACCCTTTCTTGGAACCCGGACTTTCCTTAACACTCTTGTAAAATAAGTGGCTTAACAGAGATGAGGAATCTGAAAAACGTATCAAGGCACAAAAAGAGAAAAAATGATTTCTATGAAAACAGAATGCAAGGAAAGAAAAGAACAGAGAGAAAAATGCAAAAAAAAAAAGGTGAATAAGTAGAAAGGTTGATGGATTCAAAAAGAGATAATGATCCTTAACATGAGCAATCAAAAAGGGATAAAAAGAACAAAGTGAACAAGAAGGAGTGATATCAAGTCTCTCCTGACCTCATTGAAAAGAAAATGCCTCTAAAAATTGGTAATTGTGAGCCGAAAAATGAAAATGTGGAGTGCTTAAGGAAAAGTGTAACCACTTACCCATATGGTATCCTAACCTAATCCAAAAGCCTTCATTAGAACCCCAAAATAAGTCCTACTTTATTTCAAACCGAATGAGCTTACATAAGTGGTGATCTATATGAGGGGCCAGTCTATGGTACTTGAAGTCGTACTTGTGACGTTCTCTTGTGAGAGAAGAGTGAACCTTACATGAATCTTAAGATTGAGTGCTAACTTTGTAAGTGAGTTTGGCAAATAGAAATAAGAGTATGAAGAGTTTGGATTCCACCGTGACCTACATGATAGAACAAGAATCCTTGATGAGTAAAGTCAATTCTTGAAGCTCAAATGGCACATTAGAACTATCTACGCATGAATATTTGACTTGTCACCTTGTTGATAATGCATGAGTAGTGTGGGTTTAGTTGGCCCCAATTGATTTATGAATGACTCACAATTGACTCGCTGATTTGACCTTTAACTTCGAGGAGGTGGGAACTTATTTATTAGCCCGAGGACAAGCAAAGACTTAAGTTTGGTTGGAGTTGATAAGTGTGGATTTCGACCACTTGTTAGCACCTTTTTGCTTTTGTTTTAGTTCGAAAGTATTGATTTATGTTCCCTAAACTAATGAAATTGTGCAAATTGCAAGAATGTTGGATGTTTGGGGCCCCGTGATGAAATCCGATTCAGAAAGAAGTGTTCCGAATCATAAGGAAAGAAGAGGCTCAGAACATAAGAAGTGTGGTCTACTGAAGATTTTTTGCGGCCACAGAACAAGTGAAGATGCCCAGTAGATTTTAAGCCAATGTGCGGACTGCAGATGATTGTGCAACCGCAGAACAAGGTTTGCACTGACAGATATTCAAATGCTTAGAGAGTGTGCAAATGACAAAGAATTGAACCCTTGCCTGAAGTGCAGACGACACAAGAATTGTGCAACCGAAAAAGATGTATTGCAGTCGCAGACCAAATTGTGCGGCAGCAAAATCCAATTCCTTGTAAGCTAAAGCAATTTGTGGACCGCACATGGAATTGTGCGGCCACAGAACCTCCTGAGGGCATTTTTGAAAGCGAATTTGGGCCACTATAAATAGACGAGAATCGTATTTTTAGGTAAAAGTTTCGAAGTTTGAGCTGCTGTAACCATTGTATTTTGCTATTTTAGGAAGTTTGTGACTATTTTAGGATTTAAACGTCAAAGTTTTATCATTTTAATCTTAGATTATGAGTTTAGGTAGTGTTTCTTCTTTGTTTTCTTCATTTTTCACTATGAGTAGCAAGATTCTTACTAGGGTTGTGACCCAACCCTAGTGTGTAAACCTTATGGATATTTAATTTAATGTTTGTTTATGATTAGGTGTTGATTATTTATCTTAGTTTATGCTTTAATTTAGAATTAATGGTTGCAAACATTGATTCATGCCTTTTTGGCTTAGTCTTTACTTGAGAAAGAGGAACCCAGTCTAGGATAACTTGGCTAACAAGGAATTGGGCTAATTAAGGGTTTGATTAGCCTAATTAAAGGGTTCAAGCCAGATATAGTGAAAATCCGGCTGGAGCTCATATAAACTATTTAGCTTGATACCCATTTGGCGAACACCTAGGTTAAGGTCACATCCCTAGGCTTTTTAACTATTTCGAAAAACACCAAAAACAATCATTCGCTTTCTAGTTTCTTCTCTTAACTTATAATTGTTACAGTATAATAAGAATTACAAATCAAAACCCTTTTTCTGGAAGTGCAATCTAGTTTTTCCATTTTCTTTTGTCAACTGTATACCCCTAACACCCATATTAAACTCCCTATAGAAATTGACCCCGACTCTTGATGGGAACTATTCTTCCAATGACCATTTCCACTCACTATTGAGTGCGGATTAGACATGGATCATTGTAGTTAACCTGTTCTTTAACTCTTGAAATCTCTTTTCAAAAACATCGTTCCACTGAAACTTAGCTTACTTGTACGTCAACTTCTTCAAGGGAGCAACTATGGATGATAAATTCTCCACAAATCTTCGCTAGTAACTGACTAGATCCAAGAAGTTGCATACCTCCGTAGACATTGTGGGTCTTGGCCAATTATTAGCTGGTTCAACCTTTTGACTATCAACCTTGGTACCTTTAATGATACCATATGCCCAAGAAAATCCATCGAGTTCAGCCAGAACTCGCATTTGAAAATTTTGGCGTACAACTTGTGATCCCGGAGTGTGCTTAGGAACTTTCGCAAATGCTCTACTTGTTCTGCTTCTGCTTGAGAATACACCAAAATATTGTAAATGAACACAATCACAAAGATATCCAAGAATGGTATGAATACTCGATTCATCAGGTCCATAAATGTTGTTGGTGTGTTGGTTAGGCCAAAGATCATAATGAGAAATTCATAATGGCCATATTTGGTCTGAAAGGCTGTCTTTGGAATTTTTTCCTTGATTCTTAATTGATGATATCCCGATCTGAGGTCAATATTCGAAAAATACTTGGCACCTTGGAATTGATCAAATAAATTATCGATCCTCGAGAGCGGATACTTGTTATTGATGGTTACCTTGTTCAGTTGACTATAATCGGCGCACATCCTCAACGAACCATATTTCTTTCCAACAAATAGTTTTGGAGCTCCTTACGAGGAAGTACTGGGTCGAATGAATACCTTATATAAGAGATCCTTCAATTGAGCTTTCAATTGCTTCAACTCAGTAGGAGCCATCCTGTATGGAGGAAAATTAGTTGCGTATCGGGTGGCACATCAATGGAAAACTCGATCTGTTGGGTAGGATACCAGGGAGCTTATCTGGGAACACATTAGGAAATTCACTAACCAGCGGAACCGGTCGAAGGATTGGAGGCTTCGCCTCAGTATCTTGCACCCACACCAAATAATAAATACACCCCTTCAAAATCATCTTCTAAGCCTTAAGGTAAAAATAAAAATCCATTTTGGCGTTGCAACATCGCCCTTCCATTCAATGATTGACTCTCCCAAAAAGTTTAAGCGAACAACTTTCTTTCAACAATCCAACGTAGCATAACAAGAGGCCATCCAGTCCATTCCCATAATAACATCAAATTTCACCATTTTCAATTCTTTCAAATCAACCAATGTATGGTGATCATGAATCATCAAACACAACTCTGATATACCCGCCTAACTACCACGGACTCGCCCCCGAGCATGGACACTTCAAATGGGTGTTGTAGTAATTCAGACTCTTTGCCACATTTACTAGCAACAGATGAAGTAATATACAATAGTGTAGGACCTGGATCTATCAAAGCATACGCATTGATAGAAAATACGAATAATGTATCTGTGACCGCGTCTGGAGAGGACTCTAGGTTCTGACAACCTGACAATTCATAAATGTTGTTTTGTTGTATGCCTGACCCAGTCACTCAACCTCTATCTCTACCTCTTCCCGTCAGTTGTTTCATACTTTGCTCATGAGGTCGTGCTGATAAGGAGGAAGCTACTACAGATCCCGTTAGTGGCATCATGTTACTGACATTTCTCGTTGGGAAAAAATGCATAATGTGACCGGGTTGCCCATAAGAATAGCATACGTTTGAACCTTGGAAGCAAATGCCAAATTAATTCCTACCACATCGGTCATAATGCAGCGTCGGGGGTCTCATATTACTTGGGTCTCCGCCATATTGTGAGCTCTATCCTCTGGATTTTGACCCTGGCTGGAGTATGGGATCCGATCACGACACTGACCCTGGGACTATGTTGTTGCATTAACCACCGGATAAGATGGATTCCGAGGCAACAGAGGTATAAACCCACCTCGAGACTCACCCGTATCACTTGTAGATCGGGCTATCTTATGTTGGCCCCGATCGTGCTCTCGAACAGCTCGTTGTTGCCTTTTTCTTTCCTCCAAGATTTGTGCATAGGCTTGAATGTGTTCAATGTCCATGTTCAGATTCAAAGAAGCAGTGGTACACTCATTTATCAATTATGGTCCCAAACCACCCACAAATTTATGCACTTTATCACTCATCTCGGCCACAACCAAAGGAGCATACTTAGCCAAGGAGTTATTGCATATAGTACTCCCTGACACTCATGTTACCCTGCTCTAAATGCAAGAATCTATCTTTTCTTACTCGACGGAGCTCAACGGCCAGATACTACTGCAAGAATGTCTCCAAAAATTCCTTCCAGCTTGCTGCTGTGGAAAGAGATCCCCTAGACTGTTCCCAAGTCTCATACCAAGTCACAGTTATATCCCATAATCTGTAAGCGGAAAGCTCTACGGACTTAGTATCAGTGGCATGCATAACTCGTAAGATCCACTATATTTGATCTAGAAAGTTCTGGTGATCTTTGTTTGGATCTGTTCTTATGAATACTCGGGGGTCCAAATTTATGAAGTCCTGAACTCTCATACTGACGGCTCCATATGAAATGATATGGGCCTCTCATTGGGCCTGGAAAGCCACCAGCTGTGTCAACAGTTGTATTGCATTTCTCATATCTGAATCTTGCTCATAAACAATCAGAGGAGAAATAAGAGGTACATTAGTTTCTCTATGTTGCTCCAAGGGTGGTGGCGATGTCCCCGACACCTGAGTATCAGCCTCATCGTGTGGTCTATATTGACCCATAGGGGCAGGTGGCACATGGCATGTCACGGGAACCGTACCCACGATCCACAACGTGTTTATTTTAATTTGAATTTAGGGGTCGAGTCACGCTAGCGTGCACTCGAATGGATTACGTATCATGACTATGCCATGGGAACCTTACCTATAGTCACGACAATTTATTATTAGTCGCACGCAGAGAAAAATACAATGCTTGTGATACTGTGATCCTAAGATTAAAGGTGAAGAAATCCAATATTTATGTAATCTATTTGGTTATGAAAAACTACTACAATGTGCTAGGGAAATTGAAAACATTGGTGGAGCGTCCATCCACTATATCACCAGAAGCCTTTGAAAAACCAGATTACTACATGACAACCGCAGATCCTCCACCAAACATACTCAGATGCTCTTAGCAAATACAAACACACACAGCTGATAACAATAAAAGGAATACATCATTCACCTATAACTTGGCTATTTGAAATTTATCCAACAGAAAACAAAACTAAATAGCACAAAAACAATAATCAAGGACACAAAAATATCCAATTAAAAGACAAAGGAAAAGAGAAGATGCATGAATTGACCTTGATATTGAATGTGAAATTTGAATGCTAGGATGACTTTGACATTCATAAACGGATAAAATTGCGACCAAAACCGGCATCGGAACCTTCAACTTCTGGCCAGAACTCCCCTCTCCATTCCATCACTGTTTCTGTCCTCCATGTGTGTGTGCGCGTATGTGCGTGGGGTCGTGGCGGCAATGGGTTGAAGATGATGGGGAGGGTGGCGGTTGTGGTGGTGTTTGCCGGATTTCCGGAGAGTTCGGTGGTGACGGCAGGCGAAGGTGAGGTGTGCACGGGTGCTGCTGGGTGGTGACTTGGTCGTGAAGAAGAAGGTGAGGGGGTACTGGTTAAGAGTGGAAACTAGGCGGCGACTATGGCGTTTGGGAGGGGTCTTCTAAAGGGTGTATGTTATGGTGGAGCTTCATGATTTGTATCGATGGTGACGGGAAGAAGAAGAGGCGGCGACTGGGTCTGGTTTCCGGAGATTTGGCGTTGGCGGAATGGGTGGGAATAGAGGTTGGTCGGCAGCGGAGATGGGGTGAGGGCGTTGGGAAGCTGCTGCCTTCTCGGTTGTCTCCCTTTTTGTTCTTATGGGTGTATATTTTGTTAAAGGGTCTAATCTCTAGTCTTCCTAATGTTAGGGTGTAGTATATAAGAAGAAGGAGTATAGGTTTTAGGGTTAGGTTAGTGGGTATTGGGCTAAGGGGAGTGGGCTTTTGAAATTGGGCCAAAGACCAGAAAATGGACTTTACAACCCAAAAACTTACTCTTCCTTTTAAAAATGATACAAAATTTATAATTCTAAAAATAATAATTAAAACTTAATTAATTAAATATTAAAATAAACTCATTTTTGTATTTTTTTAATTTTCGTACTTAAAATAAAGTAAAAGAGTTAAAACTAGCTAAAATGACGATATTAGGCCTAAACTAAATATTTAAACGCTAAAAAGTATAATATCTCGGGGAGGGTTAAAAATTACGCATTACAGTTTCCCCTCTTTGACTGGGAACAAGAAGAGTTTTCAGACAAAGAACGACTAGACGGGTTTTTTGACCCGACCCTTATTTAGAGAGACCAAAAACTTAAAGAAAAGGAGAATGTGACCGAGCCCTGGTATTTGAGCTGCCTACATATCCTTGGCTATAAAGGAATCAGGCCACGTGTAGTTCAGAGGTAGGAAGAGTGATGGAGTATACCGAGGTGAAAAGCCGATTGAGGTTCCGTTCCGTTGAGGTTCCGGTCCGCGGCCCTGTTATTACATCAAAATCAAAAATGAAAAAGACTAACTAAAACTGTCAACTATGAGTTACAAGATTCCTATCTATAAGTCTTCTGAAGCTTGATCTTGAGTCTTGAATGGTCTTCATGCAGACTTTAGATTTGAACCTTGGCGCTTGCTAGTTGCAGGTGCTGATTTATTCTTCCACGGCTTTGACGAAGCACGACGGGANGACGAAGCACGACGGAACATGCAAAGCTTGTGACTCAGTCATGTCTTGAGCAATCCATATCCTGTCTCCGCTTCTGCACTTGGATACTTCTTTTTTGTTTTTCTTCTTTTATTCTAGATTAAGACTACTTCTGTTGATCATCTCGTATTGTCGACTCGCATTCTTGGGCGAGCTTCTGTTTTTGCTAATGCGAATTGAATTCTGAAATGGGTTCCCTTGTTTTCCGGGTGGGTGCCTGATTGCTGAGACTTGGACTGCATTCCCTTGTTCTCCAGGTGGGCGCCTGATTGCCACAACTCGAATTGTATTCCCTTGTTCTCCAGGTGGGCGCCTGATTGCGAAAAACTTGAATTGTATTCCCTTGTTCTCCAGGTGGGCGCCTGATTTCCAAAACTCGAACCGTATTCCCTTGTTCTCCAGGTGGGCGCCTGATTACCAAAACTTGAACTGTATTCCCTTGGTCTCCAGGTGGGCGCCTGATTTCCACAACTTGAAACTGTATTCCCGTGTTCTCCAGGTGGGCGCCTGATTTCCACAACTTGAAACTGTATTCCCGTGTTCTCCAGGTGGGCGCCTGATTGCCAAAACTCGAACTGTATTCCCTTGTTCTCCAGGTGGGTGCCTGATTGCCAAAAACTTGAACTGTATTCCCTTGTTCTCTAGGTGGGCGCCTGATTGCCAAAACTCGAATCGTATTCCCTTGTTCTCCAGGTGGGCGCCTGATTGCCAAAAACTAGAATTGTATTCCCTTGTTCTCCAGGTGAGCGCCTGATTGCCAAAAACTTGAGCTGTATTCTCTTGTTCTCCAGGTGGGCGCCTGATTGCCAAAAAATTAAACTGTATTTCCTTGTTCTCCAGGTGGGCGTCTGATTTGCCAAAACTCGAAATGTATTCCCTTGTTCTCCAGGTAGGCGCCTGATTGCCGAAACTCGAACTGTATTCCCTTGTTCTCCAGGTGGGCGCCTGATTACAACAAACAGACAAACAAAGAAACTTTTCTGCCCCAGTTTGGTATCTGGGCTCATCTATGAATGTTAATCGAATCATGTTACCCAAAATATCTAAGAATTTAAACTAACTCCCATTATCCTGGAGGGTCCTGAAAATTTCAAATTGAATCTCATCTTAAGAATGAAAACTTTAAAGCCAACTATATTTCCTCAAAGTAGAGTTTATGCTAGATCTTGTTACTCATGGATGTTTTGAATTTTAACTAAGTCCCATTGCCCAGGATGGTCTTGAGAACTTCCAATTAATCCCATTATCCAGGCGGGTCCTGAGAACTCGAAAACTAAATCTTTGAAAATTTGAAACTAAAATCTCATTATCTAGGAGGGTCCTGAGAGCTTAAAACTAATCCTTGAAAATTTGAAATCAAATCTCATTATCCAGGAGGGTCCTGAGAACTTAAAACCTAAATCCCATTTTCCTAGGAGGGTCCTGAAAATTTAGAACCTAAATCTCATTATCCAGGAGGGTCCCGATAATTTTAAAACTAAATCCCATTTTCCAGGAGGGTCCTGAAAATTTCAAATTGAATCTCATCTTAAGAATGAAAACTTTAAAGCCAACTATATTTCCTCAAAGTAGAGCTTATGCTAGATCTTGTTACTCATGGGTGATTTGAATTTTAACTAAGTCTCATTGTCCAGGAGGGTCCTGAGAACTTCAAATTAAATCCCATTATCCAGGCAGGTCCTGAGAATTTAAAACCTAAAACCCATTATCCAGGAGGGTCCTGATAATTTTAAAACTAAATCCCATTTTCAAGGAGGGTCCTGAAAAGCGAGAATGAACTTACCTAAGCCAGGCTCTCTTCCTGGAGGATCTCTGTAGAAAGAACAAAATTCCTTGCCCCTAAATCATGCTTTCCTCATGGAGGGTCCCTGCAAATCAGACAAATTTTCTTGCCCCTATTTCAGACAAATAGAATCTTGTAAGTTTGAAAACGTGGTAGTTAGTTTGTGGCATCGTTGCTGCGTGTCTACTCTTGCCACTGCCATGATTCATTCTGATGAGCTGCTTCGAGCCAGCAAGGGATTGTTTGACCTTTTGGTCGAAACTGGACCACAAAACCTCTGGATGACCTGAATCTCTTACATCCACTTGTTGCATTGTGTTTTCATTCTAAAAGTTGTCGAATCTTTGTATTTTTCAAAATTCAAGAATCACATTATCACCTGAACTTCAGTTGTCACCATACTGCTCATTCTGAATCATGTCATTTGTGATGTGCTTGGCCGAACTCCGCTTTGTGCAATTTAAAAGTTGGCAGTAGGCTTTGGAATTCTTTCCTACTTGTTCAAAAAAGGCTAACTCGAAAGAGACTAATAAAGATAGACTCAAAGAGCACGATGAAGTGATTTTTGGCAGAAGGAACGAAGGAAAATTTGAACAAAGATACCTATGTGAAGAAGAATGGAAAAAAGCATTATCTGAGTGAAGCGGCTGACTCCAATGATCATGACATGCATTTTGGATTGATTGGCCTAATTTATCCAACCAATCATATTTTCAGTTCATGCCTTTTGCCCGGGATCTCCATAACCCAATCTCTTCGCCAAGTTACTGACCTTGTTCGGTTTGCGGTGCCCTGAAGGGTTTCACCAACAGACCTCTCTCATTTGTTCATATCTCAACTCACTGTCTCCTTACGGTGCCTGTGAAGGTTTCACCAATAAGACTCTCTCATTTTTACTTCTCTCATCTTTAGTCGTCCTAGGGTGTCCGTGAGGGTTTTCACCAATAGCACTCTCTCATTTCAAATTTTCTCTCAACTCACCATCGTCTTACGGTACCCATGAGGGTTTTCACCAATAAGACTCTCTCATTTTATTCATTTTTCCTTTGTGCAGCACAGAGTGTTGCCCCTGGTGTGAATCATACCTCTGTCTCGCTTGACTTGGCACTCTCAAATATTGGTCGAAAGGTCTTCCTTTGGACCGTAATGCGGGCTTTTGGATGGGGTTAGAAATAAAGGATAAAGGCTTAAAACAAATTGAGTGGGTTCACAATTACAACTTTTGGAATCAGATCTTTTATATAGCCGCAACTTTTGCCCCAGTTTCTTTGCCTGGTGGCTTTTGATTTTTATTTGGATGGGACCGAACCGTGAGGCTGCCTACGTATCCTTAAAAGGAATCAGGTCGAACGTAGTTCATATCATAGGAATTGATTTATTGTTGTTACTTTTCTCTTCTTTCTTTTTTTTTCTTTTCTTTCCTTTTCTTCTTTTTTTTTATTTTTTTTTCTTCTCTTTTTTTCCACTCTTTTTCATTCCTTTCTTTCTCTTTTTCTCTTATCTTTTCCTCTTTTCCTTCTTTATTTACCTTTTGTGTCCGTGTTTCTGAACTTTGCTACTGATTCCAAAAGAGGGGTATGAAAGAAAATATATAAGGCTCAAAGGGGTAATAAAGGGTAAAGTGTTTAGATAGCAGAATAAAATGCCTTCGTCATTCCAATCTTCAAAACATGCCAAGTACAAACAAACACAATTTAAACGAAAGAAATCATACATAATATCTTTTGACTGCATCTGAATTGATAGTCATATCTACACATTTTCCTTCTATATCTGTTAAATAAAAAGTACCATTGGACAACACTCTCGTTACGATGAACGGCCCCTGCCAGTTTGGGGCGAACTTGCCTCTTGCTTCATCCTGATGTGGAAGGATGTGTTTCATCACTGACTGATCCACCTCAAATTGTTTGAGACACATTCCCTTGTTGTATGCTTTTATCAACCTCTTTATTTCTCATACTAATTGCCTCAATTTCACTCGATTCAAGCTTCAAGTTATCTCAACATGTGTGAATATTTACTTGTTTTCTCAAACGCATCTTTTATCATATTCAAAACCATGTTTCATTATTCCATGATTAGATTGGCTTTCAAGATATGGCTAAAAACTCCGCATGCATGTCATGTCACTAGAACTGGCCTAAAAGAACAATATACAAGAAAAGAACTAAACGAAGACTGCAAATAACAGAAAAACAAAATCTCATTTGACCAAGGGATGGAAGGGTTTGAACAACACCGAAACAAACCTAGATGACAAACTGAGAGACACAAAACTAACTAACAAGGCTCCTAGAGATAAGCAAAAGAGGATGGAGGGGTTTGAATCACCAAAAACAAACAAGATAAAATTTGGGTTACAACCCCGAAATAACCAGATAGCAGAAAAGAAGTCAAAATGAACTGCCAAGACTCCTTCCCGGCGAGGAAATGAGGTGCTTTCTAATTAATAAGCTCGAGATCTTAGCCACTGAGTTGCACATCAAAATTACTGGGACCTTCACCAACTTCAATCACATTGTCTTCACCAAGCGGGTCATTGACTCCTTCGATCAACCTTTCGTTATTGAAAACCGTCCCAACAATTTGTACGTTGTCATGTACCTGTAGAGGATCATGTGTGACACTTGGGGTATTACTGCCTTGGACCACAATTATCCCTTCTTGAACCATTCTTTCTATTTCCCTTTTAAAAGCACGACAATCTTCAATGTTATGCCCTTGCACATTAGAGTGGTACATGCACCGTTTAGTAGGATCAAAACCTCTTACATATGGGTCCGGAGTGTAGCCAAGGAGCGTCTCAATCAGTCCAGAATGTTTCAACTTTTCAAAAAAGCTTGTGCAGGATTTTCCAATCGGCGTAAAACTATTTCTTTGTTGCTGCCTTCTTATTTTGTACTTCGGCCTTGGTTGGAACCTCTTTCGGGTAGGTGGTTGACATGCTTGTAGAGACGGGTAAGACATTTGTGGAGGCACTGCCAGCCGTTGCTGGTTTCGTGGGTGTGGAGCATACGGCGGTGCATTGTGGATAGAGTATTGGGAATGTGGGGTATGACTTTGGGGATTTTGTGGAGGACAGTAGCATTGCTGAGGATTATATGGAGTACGAGGATGTCCATGGGGTCGGTATTGAGGCTGAAAGTGTTTAGCAGGAATGCTCACTGGATCCTGACGTTGGCGTGGTTGAACAACATCTTTTCTATCAATCAGAGGACTGACTTGAGCAACTTGTTCGTTCCATCTTAGCCAAAACTTCCCTCGGGTTTCTTTTCTATCTAAGATAGGGAGGAGCAGTCTGGGATAATGTCTACATTGTACTGATAGTGCCGAACAAAATCTTGAGCCATGTCATCCCATGCATGCCACTTACTGACATCCCGACGAGTATACCACTCCAAGGCTTCTCCACTCAAACTCTCACTGAAATACGCCATCAACAATTCATCATTCCGGCCAACACTCCTCATTTCACTACAATAACCCTTCAGATGGGCTACTGGATCTCCCCGCCCATCATATAAGTTAAACTTTGACATTTTAAACCCCACAGACAGACAAATATCTTTCAGCTTTCTGGATATCTCATCGTGCCCCAATGTCTTAGCAAGCTTTTCAGTTTCACCAGGAGGCTCAAAATGGGAAGCATAAGAGTACGGATCTGAGACCTTGAAAATTGGTTCTGGAGCATAGTGTTGGGCATTAGGGACTTTGAACACAGTCTCGCTAGAGGAACGAGGAAGAGTAGATGGTGGAGGAGCTACAAAAACATGAGTGATCAAAGGAGCGGGATATGGGGTGGAGGTGGTTTTGGGAGGTGGAGTGTGAAAAGGTTGTGGGGAGATATCAGCAGCAGTGAAAATCTGGATTTGTGATAGTGGTGAAATTGTGGCGAGGCTTTCGGTGTAGTTAGTGGGAAATAATGGCGGAGGAAGCGCACTAAACCAAGCTTGGTATATTTCATCCACCTTTCCTTTCAACCTTAAGACCTCTTCTCTAAGTTCCGATTCCGATTCAACAATTTTTCTCGGCCGATCCACAACTCCTGTGGCCAAGTCTTTACTAGCCATGGCTACCTTGCCTTCTGACTTTGTGTTGTATGGATGACTCACCACAAACTAACCACCCTCTGTTATAATAACAATTAAAATACCAAAGAGGAGCAGAAAAAATCCAACATGTTAGTGTTAGGGCATTTATCAGATAAAAACGTCACGTTGTGTGCAAAGCACCTAGCAACAATTAATGATTCTAGAATGACTTCAAGGGTCACAAGGTCATTTGGCATCATCCCCATTCTGTTCATTTCAATCTTCTCTTCTTTCTTTACTAGCACTCCTTGGCTCGCTCATTTTTCTTCCTCTCTTTTCTTTCTAACTATCACTAATTTCTTTCTCTCACCTTCAAATCTCACAAATACATTCTTTTTCTTTCTTTTCTTTTTCATTTTTTTTTTAATTTTAAAAATGATTTGATCGAACCCTATGTAGGTTGCCTACGTATCATGTTCCACATGAATCAGACCAAGCGTAGTTCCGGAAAAATAATGGATAAAATAAACTAATAAAAACAAAACTCTTTTGGATTTTTCATTTATTACTTTTTTTTGGTTTTTTTTTTTCCAGATACAATACAGGAAGTACTATAACAAAAGACTTGACAATCTTAACTAGACTGACAGACTCGATGCTACTGTTCAAGACTAAAATTAACGAACAACATGAAATAGACCAAAAAATAAAAAGTTTCTTCAAGCAGCTCGTGTATGCAACGGTCCTGACTGGAATGGCCCTGGGGTATCTGTCATGCTCTGGTAAGCAAATCCACACTTGTATGAGAAAAATAAGACCAAATAGGGTTAGTGACTCGAGACGCAATGCGACGCCAAAACACCTCCTATTGGACACATGCATGACATGATTGAGATATTTTTGCAAAAATGACCTACGTGGCCAAAGGTGCTATTGGTGCAAACTCAACAAAGGCGACCTCAAAGACATGGAAAAAATTACTTTGGAAAAACGACCCATTTTGTAGAAATGGCTTATGTGGCTAAAAAAATGGCTAAGCATGCAAATTAAACAGAAAAGACCTTCAACAGAGAGGACACCTTGTTGTAGACTTAGAGATCTAAGACATTGGATAACAAACCACTTTGTAAAAATAACCTTATTTTGCAAAAACAACCTATGTGGTCAAATGTGGCTAAGAATGCAAGATTTGGCTACAACCCCGCGAAGCCAAGAACCTAAGACTCACTAAGAAAACCGGACCCTATGTGGGTTTCCTACGTATCATGCCCGAAAGTTGAGAATCAGGTTTGCGTAGTTCGGGCAGATTGGATACGAGAGAGAATTTTTTTCAAAAATATAATGATTTGTGAAAAAAAACACATTTTTGTCTCTTTTTTTGAAAAATGATGAAAACATGTATATTTTTGGATTTTCTTTTTCTCTTTTTTTTATTGTTTTTTTTAACAAAATGAAGGGAACGTGCAAAATCTTTTTTTATTTCATTTTCATTTTTTTTTTGGTCTTTTTCTTGAAAGAAAATAAATAAATTTACGAAAGAAATATATAATTAGCCCTACTTGCTTCATTTTCACACTTAACACTCTTTTCTTTCTCATTTATCCTCAACCATCATTGGTCCACCAACTGTCCCCTTTTACCCTTGAAGAATGCAACATGTAGCACATAAAATGCATCAAGATAGTCTTTTTTATTTGGGTGCACCTGTCCTAGACGGACCCAACCCCTGTGTTAAGTCCCCTAAGTCAAATACACGTGATGCAAACAAGCGTTGCTACTAGGGATCCGGCATGAGGCTATGTTATTCTAGGTTTAAAACCTGGGTGTATTGTTCTAGACCTGGCTTACCCGAGCGAACAACTCGAGCCGAGGGGGGTGCAGCGTACCGGTAACCAAAAGATCATCCGGTTTTGCAACTTGTCCGAACCTCGTTCTAAATTAAGGATATGACATTAACATAAAGAAGTCACGCCAGCGTGCACTCCTCAGAAGATAGAAGAGAGGGATTTCGTAGCAGTTTATATACAGTTCAGATAATATCAAAGCAGTAAAAAGCAACATTTAGCACATTATGCCCAAACATGTAAATAAAATCAGGTAATAAATAAAGTCAATCATAACAGCTATTCTAAGCTCGAATTCTGAACCTAGAACCAGAAGTTCTGGGTTCTTATCCCCAGTAGAGTCGCCAGAGCTGTCACACCTCCTTTTTACTACCCCGGGAGGGTGTAAGGGAGTTTTTTTCAATTTAAGTGAAAATCGAAACGGGATTATTTTATTTAAAATTTAGAGTCGCCACTTGGGATAGTTTATGGTGTCCCAAGTCACCGGCTTAAATCCCGAATCGAGGATAAATTGACTCTATTTTACAGTCCGCGAACACAGAAATCCAGGTAAGGAATTTTGTTAACCCGAGAGAAGGTGTTAGGCATTCCCGGGTTCCGTGGTTTTAGCGCAGTCGCTCAACTATTATTATTGGCCTATTTATCTGATTTTGAAACATTGTTTGAAGCCTACGTGCATTTTATTCCTTTTAAACCACTTTTAATAATTCTATTGTTATACAACTAATTATTTGGTTACACGTTGTGAATTGTGTCACGGGAACCGTACCCACGATCCACAACGTGTTTATTTTATTAAGCTTAAATTATGGTCGGGTTACATAAATTTACCCCCGGATTTTATTAGTTAAGCGTCACAACCACATCACGGGAACCGTACCCGTAGCTATGATAATTATTCAATTAACGTTTCTAGAGAAAACTACGAGAGTTCAAGGCATTTTCCATACTAATTTTTGTATTTACGTGAGGTCCATAGATTATAGGATTTCTTTTGTGTATGGCGCACCTCAAATTATTCTTAAAGCAAACTAAAGATACTCCTACTTTAATCTAATTCGAAATCAGGTATCACAACCACATCACGGGAACCGTACCCGTAGTTGTAATAATTTAATATTTATTAATTGCTCCTAAAAAACTACAATATTTATAAGTTGATTCCTACATTTGAGATTAATGCAAAAATCATGGATATGGATATGAAATTATTGAAGGCCTGAACTACCTTACTTAATGTCCAATCCACAATCTAAAACCCAAGTTCAAATCATTTTCCTTTGTTTTCAAAAATCCACAACAAACGACCAACCTCCAAAATAGATTCAATATCTGAATTATTTGTTTCAAATACTCCCGATCAACACTTGCAATTGAGATCAAACAAACAAACAGTCCATTATTAAAACACTCGGAACCAAAATCACCACCACCAGACTTATCAAATAAAGTCATATTTCCAACTAATCATGAAGCTCACAGAACCTTATACAAATAACTTTTATCTTAAGAACACCAACAAACAAACATACTAGCAAAAAGGCTAAACGCATTCTAATGGTGACAAGCGCCAAATCGGCTTTTAAGCAAACCCACGTTTGAGACATGAAATGAATATTCACATAGATACAGGAACCTAATGAAGTATTTGTTCAATCCACATCCATGAATCAAATTATAAAGACACGGTACATATGTAAAAGAAACGGACCTTTATTTTCGAATGAATTTTAAAAGTTTGCAGATCACAAACGGACCAAATACCAGCGACCATGGACGGACACTAGCGACGGCAAACTTGACCTCGAACTTGACCCTGAAGATGTTGTTTGTGACAAAGCTGGTTCGACAACATTTTTTGTTAAAAAATTTGGCTGCTGTCTTGGCGTGGAAACAGGGATGTCCGGCGGGTTTGAGATAGGGGGTTGGGGGTTGGCGGTTTAGATGAGAAAGTGATGGAGGTCGCCGGCGGTGGTGCAGTGTTCAGCTATGGCGAAGGGATATCTGGTCGGCGCTGGTTGACGGTATTTGGGCGGCTGGAGTCATTTTTTGGTGGGGGAGACGGGTGAGGGTGGTCGCTGTTAGGGTTGCTGTTGTTAAGTGATGGGAGGAGTAGAGAAAAGGAGTGATGGCTGGGGCTTCAGGTGACTGTGGAGTTCCGGCGGAGGTGTGGTACGGCCGGCGGCTCCTGGAGAGGAGGAAGAAGAAGAAGAACGGCTGTAGAGATTGGTATTGCTCCCCTTTTTGTTCTTATGGGTGTATATTTTGTTAAAGGGTCTAATGTGTCGTTTTCCTAATGTTAGAGTGTAGTATTTAAGAAGAAGGAGTATAGATTTTAGGGTTAGGTTAGTGGGCATTGGGCTGGGAGTGGACTTTTGAAATTGGGCCAAAGACCAGAAAATGGACTTTACAACCCAAAAACTTACTCTTCCTTTTAAAAATGATACAAAATTTATAATTCTAAAAATATTAATTAAAACTTAATTAATTAAATATTAAAATAAACTCATTTTTTGTATTTTTTTAATTTTCGTACTTAAAATAAAGTAAAAGAGTTAAAACTAGCTAAAATGACGATATTAGGCTTAAACTAAATATTTAAACGCTAAAAAGTATAATATCTCGGGGAGGGTCAAAAATTACGCATCTAAAGTTTTGTGATAGGCATCGCTATAAACATAAACAAGACGGGGATTACAAATGAATGCTTATGATTCAGCTCTACCGCACGATCTAGATCAAAAAGAAAGGTATTCATCTAAGATATCTCGTAACCTCATGTTTATAAGTATGTTGCACGACAAACCCATAAGCAAGACTCTAGTAGATACGACTTATAGATTCCCTAGGAAAAACCTGCTCTGATACCAAGTTTGTCACACCCCATCCTTGGGAGGTGCGACCGGCACCCGACGTCTGAAGGCCCGTGTGAACGACGTTCGCGCTTACATCTTTCCAATTATGAAACCCAGACCAACGAGGCCTCCAAGTACTAATACTAGAGTTAAATGTGTACAACTGACTTGCAAGGAAACCTTGCCATTTTATACATATTCATAATTGTGCCCAACAACATTATAGCCCACCAATTTTACACAACCAAACTCTAGTCTGCAAGGCTTTAAGGGTAAGAAATATTCATATACATGACTTGGTCGGACAGGGCCCCACCGTACCCAAAATATTTAGAACACATGATTCGGTACCTATTGACTTCTAAACAACTACTCCTGAGAACTGGAGAGTAACAACCAATCAGGTGAAACAACACCCTACTGGAGAGGTCATCACTGGGTCTATCAGTACTTGATGGCATAATCACAACGCCCTAAGAAAAAGGGCGTCAGTGCGGAAAAATATATTGAATATGTAAGACTAAGAGAACATATAATATAGGGATATATAATAAGAGATATGAGTACTCGATTTCAACCTGAATACCGAAGACAAGCCACATGGGGCGTAAATTGTGAAAGTTGAAAGCCTTGTATCATGAATGTATGCAAGCTTTTGCAAAATCAAACAACTCATTGGGTCCATGAATTAATGATAATACATATGTATACATACTTTCAGACACTTTTGGGGCACGTTTCATCACTCCCTACTCGGCATCATAGCTGACTCGGTCGTACCTAGCTTCATGAGGTCTCGACTGTACCCGGCCTCAACAAGACTCGGCGTAGTCAACCACAAGAGGACTCAGTAGCCTCACATCACACCACTCCATACCAGGCCTCATAGAGGACTCGGTCGTACCCGGCCTCAGGAGGTCTCGACTATACCTGGCATCAACAAGACTCGGCGTAATCGGAACCAAGAGGACTCTGTGGCTTCATATCACACATCATCGTACCCGTCCATACAAGGACTCGATAATATCTCATATCATGTCTCATCATATCTAATTGATCAGTGGTTGCACAATAGGTGCCTTACCCGGCCGACTATAGTGTGGATCGGTAAAGTAAAATAGATTGTATATAAAAGCGCAACAATGCAATGTCGGTTTCAAGGGATAACAAGTTTAAACTCAGAATGAATCATACGTTTTATACGATCCAACCACGGGATACCAATTGGGAACATTATAGACGTCGAAATAAATGCTACTTGCAGGAATGGACAAGAGTAGAACAACGTCATTGAGAGAGAATCAACCGAAATCTTACAATACAAAAATATTTTAGAGGGAGAGAGAGAGAGAGAGACTTACATCAAATCATTCCAAGAAGCAAAGTTACCCTACATAACTTGTTGAAGAACTAGATACACTTCTATAATGGTTAGTCCTGCCTTCAACGAATTTACAGAATCAATATAACAAGATGATAGAGTAATAGCGACTATTCCAAGCTCCTTCATGCTAGATCCTCCTAAATTCACCTTCGATCTTGCCTTAGGTTGTTTGGGAATTCTAAAGAGGTGTTGAGAGTATTTTGGAGAACTAATATTGGTCATAACTTCTAGAATGAAAGAGAAAGATCCTCACTGCCCTTGTTATACTATACTAGAGAATTCCGCTGCTCCATATGCAAAATGGGTCGCGCACCCCGGTCACTGAACCCGATGGGACAGCTAGTGCAAATCTAAGGAAATGTGTAATCCCCTTTTTGGCCCTTGATAAGTAGGGATTTTGACCACTTATCGGAACTCTTTCACTTTTGTTTTAGCTCAAAATGCTTAAAGGTATTCCCGAAAACTAATGAAATGTGCTTTCTTGCAAGAATATTGGGAAATGAGCCAAAGAGATAAAAAAAACAACTCAAGAAGGAGTAAAATTGGACAAGGACCAAAACAAAGCAAAAAAGAGCAAAGTGCGGACTGCACAATACTGTGTGCGACCGGAGACTATGAAGAGCCAGTGTCAAAATTCCTTCACAAAGTGTGGACCGCACAATTATTATGCGGCCGCAGAAGACAGGGTTCAGCAAGATGGTGTTTTGGGGGCTTGAAG
>ML267635.1:0-34151 GCA_005239495.1 Nicotiana undulata
CGACCACAACCTATTTTACGATGAAACGGACAGAACCTCCCCTATTTATATGACTTCACACTATTCAAAACAATCACCTAACAGCCCAAACAACATCAACAATAATCATAATGAGCCTCACAAAATAGTCCACACACAACCTAATCACTTCACACATAAGACGACCACCGTAGTCGTGTCAAACGACCCGGAAATGTTACAACGAACAACCAGATCACAACCCTACATATATGGTGTTTATCCACACCCTTCCTCCTTCAAAACTCCACAAAACAGTAGTAAAACACGCAGCCCAACAGCAACACAAAACAGTCCGCTACAAGTCAAATAACTCGAACTCACGGCTTCCGATCACCGTCCCGTGAGTTCTAACTATTAGGGAACACATTTATAAACCTTCCTTGATATTTAAGCACTTAAATACAGATATTAGAAGTTTCTTAACTATGAAGTAACTTCCAAAACTCTAACTACAAAGAAAAAGAAGAGGCGGTATAATGACACCTACGTTGTAGGGATCGTTTTGATGTTATTGCTTCTCGATTTCATGCCCGGGATGATATTCTTCTTTGAAANCTTCCGACGCTTATATCTTTTTATCCCGATGTCGTATGAATGAACGATTAAGAGAGTTGGAAACTACATTTCAAGACATTCAATTTGGTATATAATATGTCCCAATATGACCTCATATAACACATGGAATCTATTGCTCAAAAAGCTCTAGTGATCTACCTGTTTGTCATATATGATGTATGTGCAGTCTCGCGAAAATAAAAATATCTCTCTACTCCTACATTGTATCGTTAAACAGTTTAATGAATTAGAAACTGGAATTGTATATCTCCAATGTGGTAGGTATTCATCCCCTAATTATAAGTATATTGGTAGAAAAGTGCAGCTACATTCGACCTAAGTTTCAACAAATTTATGAATGTAACTTTTGAAGAACTATTCCAACTTCTGTTCCAAAACTTTCTTGACTTCAAAACGTAGCACACGACTATCATATGACAAAATTAACTCATAGCATAACCTCCTTATAATTTAATTAACCATAGTCTCACCCTAAAGTACATGTTATAACATTCCAAACTCGTCGACTTTTGACGAAACTTGTTCTCTTCAGTTGGTTTAGCTTCTAAGCTTTCCAACCCTCTTGGTACTCGTTATTCATGATCTTAAATATTTGTAACCTCCAACGTAACATGTTTAACTTATTTTATATTCCATCAAATAGAATCTTATTTCTGAGCTTACATCAATTGACTTACGACGTACTCTCACGTACGAAAACATGGGGTGTAACATCTTTCCAGGTCCGTTTATCCAAACAGGACCATCGGCAGAAATCAAAGGGATATCGACAGAGAACCGCGATCGAACAGAGATCGGTATCAACCATACGGAAGAGATAGGAGAAACAGGGGTTCTGGACGCAACCCCGTTCGAAGTGATCGAAGAAATGATCGAGGACAGAGCTCCCTATGGCTCATGAGTAAGAGTGGTTTTGACATAAATGTTGAGCTTATAGAAGCACCAAAACTATCGGAATACAACTTCAACATTGATGCATCAGCTATTGTATAGGCCATTGGGCGGATCAAAGTCAGGTGGCCCCGACCCCTACAGACCGATCTGGCCTAGAGAAATCCTAATCAAATGTGCAAATATCATGGCACTCATGGTCATAAAATAGAAGACTGCAAACAGCTGAGAGGGGAGGTAGCCCGTTTGTTTAACGAGGGTCATCTTCGAGAATTCTTGAGCGACCGAGCTAAGAACCACTTCAGAGACAGGGATGCAAACTGAAAGAATGAACAAGAATAACCACAACACTTAATTCACATGATCGTTGGTGGGGTCGACATTCCACAAGGACCCATATTCAAGCGCTCCAAGGTATCGATCATGAGGGAAAAGCGAATTGGGGATTACGTACCGGAAGGGACCTTGTCTTTCAATGACGAGGATGCATAGGGGATCTCAAAACCCCACAATGATGCACTGGTAATATCTGTTCTTATGAATAAAATTCAAGTTAAACGTGTTTTGATTGATCCAGGTAGCCCGGCCAACATCATTCGATCGGTCATAGAACAGCTCGGCCTACATGATCAAATTGTGCTCGCATCCCGTGTTTTTAACAGCTTCAACATGGCGAGTGAAATCACCAAAGGTGAAATTATCTTACCAGTGAACGTGGCCCCGACCATCCAAGAAACAAAGTTCCATGTGATCGAAGGTGACATGAGGTACAATGCCCTGCTCGGAAGGCCTTGGATCCATAACATGAGGAGAGTACCCTCGACCCTTCACCAAGTTCTGAAGTTCCCAAACATGGGAGGGAATCAAAACGGTATATGTGGAGCAACCCGCCGCCAAGGAGATGTTTGCAATCGATGAAGTGATACCAGTATCGGCACTCTCATCAGCAAAGGAATCGGAGTTGAAGGGAAAGCATGAGGCCAAATAGCAACCACAGACACCAGCCTCGACCCAATTGCAGGAGCAAGGGATTAACGAGGATGACGACTACTGGATCCCTCGATCCTTCATAATTCTCGATGACTCTGATGCCACCACGTTAATGGTTAAAGAGCTAGAACAAGTCACGTTGACCGGCCATCAGCCCGAACGAAAGGTATACATGGGTACAGGGATAACCCCCGAGCTTAGGAACAAACTTATTCATTTTCTTAAAGCTAACATGGATTGCTTTGCCTAGTCCCATCACGATATAGCAGGGATCCCACCAGAAATCACTACCCATCGATTAAGCCTGGACCCAAAGTTCCATCCGGTAAAGCAAAAAAGGAGGCCCCAATCCGAGGTTAAGTACGCATACATCAAGGACGAGGTAACCAAACTTCTCAAAATAGGGTCCATTCGGAAAGTAAAATATCACGAGTAGTTAGCGAACGTCGTAGTAGTCCCTAAGAAGGGAAACAAACTTAGAATCTGCGTAGATTATTAAGACTTGAACAAAGCATGTCCTAAGGATTCCTTTCCTTTGCCTAATATCGATCGTATGATCGATGCCACGGCCGGCCACGAGATTCTCAGTTTTCTCGAGGCCTACTCTAGGTACAACCAAATACAGATGAACCCGGAGGATCAGGAAAAGACCTTGTTTATCACTAAATTTGGCACCTACTGTTATAATGTAATGTCGTTCGGACTAAAAAATGCTGGTGCAACCTATCAACACCTAGTAAACCAAATGTTCGAAGAACAAATAGGAAAATCAATGGATGTTTATATTGATGACATGCTAGTTAAGTCCTTGCGAGTAGAGGACCATTTGAAACATTTGCAGGAGACTTTCGATATACTGAGAAAGTACAATATGAAGCTCAACTCAGAAAAGTGTGTGTTCGGGGTCGGGTCGGGCAAATTCCTTGGCTTCATAGTATCTAATCGGGGGATCGAGATCAACCCCGATAAAATCAAAGCTATCGATGATATCACGGTCGTAGATAATGTCAAGGTCGTATAAAGGCTAACGGGGCGCATAGCTGCCCTAGGGCAATTCATTTCGAGGTCCTCGGATAGGAGTCACCGATTCTTATCATTGCTTAAGAAGAAGAGTAGCTTTGCATGGACTCCGGAATGCCAACTTGGCCTTGGAGGAACTAAAACGATATTTATTGAGCCTGCCACTACTTCACACCCCGAAAGCGGACGAGCAACTCTACTTATACTTGGTACTCTCAGAAATAGCGGTAAGTGGAGTCCTAGTACGAGAAGAACAAGGTACGTAATTCACTGTTTATTATGTTAGTCGGACCTTAGATGAGGCCGAAACCAGATGTCCACACTTAGAAAAATTAGCGCTTGCTTTGATAAGTGCCTCTAGGAAATTAAAATCGTATTTCCAACGTCATCCAATATGTGTTGTAACGACCTATCCTCTTTGCAATATTTTGCATAGACCCGAGATTTCGGGTCGATTGGCCAAATGGGCCGTTGAGATAAGTGGGTATGGTATCGAGTATCAACCCCGAACCGCCATCAAGTCTCAAATATTGGAAGACTTTGTGGCCGATTTCATGTCATCCCTCGTACCCGTGGTTGAAAGAGAGTTATTAATAAAATCGGGTACATCTTCGGGGGTGTGGACCCTCATCACGGACGGTGCTTCAAACGCGAAGGGGTCCGGGCTGGGTATTGTTCTAAACCCACGGGTAATATTATTAGACAATCTATCAAGACTTCGAAATTAACTAACAATGAGGCCTCATTCTCGGACATGATTGCAGGTCTCGAGTTGGCTAAAAGCTTGGGGGAAGAGGTCATCAAGGCCAAATGTGATTCCCTCCTCGTGGTAAACCAAGTTAACAGGATTTTCGAAGTCTGAGAAGACCGAATGCAGAGGTACTTGGATAAGCTACATGTAACTCTACATCGATTTAAAGAATGGACCTTACAACATGTACCTCGAGAACAAAACAGCGAGGCCGACACTCTTGCAAACTTAGGGTCATCGGTCGAAGATGACGAACTCAACTCGGGGACTGTCGTATAACTCACGAGATCGGTGATCGAAGAAGGCCACGTCCGAATAAACTCCACAAGTTTGACCTGGGATTGGAGAAACAAGTACATAGAGTACTTAAAGAATGAGAAGCTTCCATCGGATCCAAAAGAGTCGAGAGCTCTACGTACAAAGGCAGCACGGTTCACTTTGTCCGAAGATGGAACGCTGTATAGAAGGGACAAACAATGGAACTCAAAAGACCTAAATATAGGAAGCTTGAAGAATGCAAAGAACTTTGAAGATTAGAGTAGAAGAGATTGAAAGTAAAGTTTGGAAGAATGGAGAAGGGATATATTTATTGGTTTCACGGCGACGGTTCAAAGCTGGTAGTGGACGACCATCGACTGACGCACATTAAATGCCTGGGGAATATACGGACGAGACGTTTCGATCACCTATGTCGCTTATGTCACAGTGCTGACGTCATGACAAATCGGGGTGAAGTTCGGAGACTCAATTCGTTTCTTGTCATTACACTCCAAAAAACGAAGGGACTATCTGTATACGGTCAAAATCGGGCTCACCTGATTTTGTATGATTAATCAAGACTAGGATGGCGGGCCGAGGATCGGTCCCGTGTTACATCATATCGCAACATAAGGATATATTACCAAGCTCGTAATCCGAGGACCAGTCGAGGATGAGACCAAACGGGATAGGCACTGAGCAAGACCGAAGAAAGCCTGCTAAGTCGAATAATGGAAAGCCGAGACATTCGTGATGGGGCAAGGATCGTGGCAGAAATCTCGGCACGTATCAAATCAAGAACGTTTATTTCGCCAATAATGAGATTTCTTTTTGTATTTAGAATTGTACGATAAGTAGAATTTCTCTACTATATAAGGTGGGAGGGAGGTTCTAATCATTGGTAATCATCACATTCACGCATAACAAAACAATACAATACATTTTCTCTTAAGCTCTCTTATTCTGCAACTCAGTTTACCTTTTTCAATTGTACATTCATTTGGTTCGAGGGCCAAGCTGTATTTCACATCGGTTTGCTTTATTTCACAGTCAATTTCTAGCATTAATTCTCATATTCATCAATTTGTGCCAAGTGAAATCACTTATCCTTAAAACCACTTATAAATTTAATTGTTATACAATTTTAAGGGTAAACACTTATCTAATTTAGTAAGAATTATATGAAGGTTAAAAAGCTTATTAATCAAAATCAACCAACAGCCATAAGTTGGCCAACCTAAAATTTATGACTTTTTATCTTGTAATACTTTTGCTTTGATAATATTTTTACTATTTTAACCCTAATTGTAAATTTGTAAATCGAAAAATACCTTTTTCAGAACAAAACCCCAACTCCATCTTCATTCTATTATACGTCATTTAATCGTTTCCATCTAAAGATACTATTTTTAAAGTTTTGTAAACATATTAATTGTTTGTTGTTAGTTTTATCACTTTTATTTAACTACGTAACTGCTTATAATCAGTTTCGACAGTTGATACTTACCAACTATTTTTAAGGTAGAATATTCGACAGTTGATACTTACCAACTATTTTTAAGGTAGAATATCCTAATAGACATCTCTACATGTCCCGTTTTGATATCTCGATTTCCGTACTTTATGAAGTTTCATTTAGACACCTCAACTCATTCAAAATAACTTTTTAAAACTCCTCTAACCTTGCGTACTCTTTAAACATACGATGTGGATGACATGTCAGTGTCCAGCTTCAATTCTTTATGCCATATCATTATTTTTCACTTTATTTCAAAATTTGCACTATTCAACTTTCTTTTTTACTCCATATTTTCTCCGCTATCTACTCGTCCCTTCTCCACTGCAAACGGACTTTTCCTCCATTAATCCACCCTCACAATTCCAAAACCTCTTAGTTGTATTATCCCAAATACACCCAACAACCATTTATCAAAGGTAAAATAGATAGTTAGCCCATTAAAATTATTTTTACTTTTGACTTAAACACTTTATGTTCCTTTGAACACTTTATCCATGCTTTTACCGTGTCATTTAGACGCAAAAAACTGACATGGCAAGGTAAATAACTCCCCATACTTCTTGCCGGAAAATAAATAACTTTTGACTGAAAAATGTTCCTCAACAATTCAAAGGAGGCCGAGAATATTAAAAAAAGGTGCATTGTCCATATCATCTCCTATTTCTAGACCGATGAGCTTCATGACGTCAACGATTCAGCCTCAAATGGGTTCCAGAGTCAACCCTGCATCAAAGTAAAATAATACCCACTTTGTAAATATTCAAAAAACATAGATCAAAATTGACCCAACCCCTTCAATGGTTGACAATGGTGCTTCAATTCTAACCAGTTTAATATTCAATCAAAACACACCAAACTGCACGGGTAAGTTCATATTGATATTAAGAGCAAACCCCAATATTTATTTAACGAAAACATCAACAAATCGAGGGTTTTAAATTTTGATTCTTAGTTTCAAGTTCTTCCAAATTTTAATGCTAAATCTCCCGACTGAGTCACGATTTCGCCGTCATCACTTCGGGTGGAACGGCGTCGACATCCATTTTTATCGGGCCAAGCTTCGTCATCACCAGTGGAGAATTTAGGATTTGAAGGTTCCGGGTGCCATATTATTTTATACATAGATGCATTATTATTTATACGGTTCAAATGGGATAAATATTTAGTCGGCTTGATCAACTTTGTGCTTCGGTTCTAGTTATTCATCTTTTCTATTTATATAGATATATATATCGAACGAAAATAAATTATGACAACTTAGCGCACATCATTAAATTTTCAACAGTAATAACAATATCATAAAATTTCTTCTACATGAATAGTACAAAAAGAGAACTTCTTTCATCTTCTGACAATTGGAAATATCTTCCAATTAACAAAATACTACCATAATCAGTTGGTCACTACAACTAATAAGTAAGGCATACATAATTCTTTCATCCTTGAGTAAACAAAAACATACATATACATCATTCATTTACAATTGTCCTCGACGAGTTTTCATAGTTTGAAAACGGTCAATGATAGCATCATTACTTACCTTTTCAAATGCTTCACGTTCTATGTAACAAACTAAACAATCATTTAGATATTGATCACCAATGCTATTTCGCACTTCATTTTTTATTCGCTTCATGGATGAAAATACTCTCTCCACATTTGCAGTAGCAACAGGTAAAATTAAAGTCAACTTCACGAGTAAATAAACAAGTGCATAAGTCTCCACAAGATTTGCTTCAACCAATGCTTTTGCTAAATCTCTAATTCCTTGCAAGTTGGAGAACTTGGGATCATCACCTCGCATATGAATTATGAAGGTATCGAGTTGATAACTCAAATCCCGAAGCTGCAATTTATCAAACTCATTTGGGTAACACTTTGCCAATGTCATTATTCTATCCCTATCAAAATTAGCAAAGGAATTAATTGGACTCAAGCTAGCCATCCCAAGAATCAAATCACTACTCACTATATCAAAACGTTTATTAAGCTCTTGAAGTTGCACATCAATCACAGCATACAAAATTTCAACATGCAAGTGATGTGAGTAACAAACATTAGACTTACGCTTAGACTTTCCGGGAAAGTAAGACTCATCCATCTTCGGAATCAAAATATCATGCCTATCACAAAATGAGGAAACATCATCCAATAGAGATTTCCATCCGGCTTCCCTTATATCTTGCAACCTTTTCTTTGTAATATCCAAATGCTTTTTAGCAATAGCTACAAGTGTTAATTGTAATTGATGAGCGAAGCAATGAATATAATATGCCGATGAGCTATCTTTCATAATTAAAGTCTTGAGACCATTTATCTCTCCCTTCATATTACTAGCTCCATCATAACCTTGTCCACGAATTTTGGATGTACTTAGTGAGTGACCCGAAAGCAAAGAATATATTGCTTCCTTTAATGAGAATGCCGATGTATCACTAACATGGACAAGGCCAACACCACTTCACCATTCTTATTAACATACCGCAAAACAAGAGGCATTTGTTCTTTGTGCGAGATATCTTTGGATTCATCGGCTAATATACCAAAGTAATCTCCATTCAACTCTTCAATTATAGATTTCAATGTTTCTTTTGCACAAGCATTCACAATATCCTTTTGAATCATAGGACAAGTTAAAGTATCATTTTGTGGAGCATTTTCTAATATTACTTTTCCCACATCCGGATGCTTGTCCCCATGCCACCGCAAAAAGCTTAGAAATAAGCCTTGATTTGTTGAAGATTCACTTTCGTCATGACCTCGGAAAGGTAATCCATGATGCAAGAGAAGTCTTGCAACATCAATTGAGGCTTCCAAGCGCATTCGATACTCATTTTTTACCTTATCTGAATGCTTGTCTAAAACAACTTGAATTGATTGATGATGATTTGACAAATCTAGCATCTTGTTGAAACATTTATTATGGACACTAGTAATCTCACCAACATGCAAACGGAACCTTTCACTAGCCTTATTCTAAGCCCTAAAATCACTTTTTATAAAATATTCACCCGCATTTCCATGAACGAATTCATTTTTGAACAAATAACAACATAGACAATATGCTGCATCTTTTTTCACGCTATACTCCGACCATCTTGAAAATGAACTTTTGAACCAACTTGATTTAAATTGGAGCATTCTCTCTCCTATTGTAGTTTTAGAAAATTGATGATTGGTAGGTTGACAAGGCCCATTTCGAATGTAATATCTTCTCACCTCATCTCGTAATCGAGGACTATAATTAGCAATGGGTATTCTTTCTCCTGGGTCGGTGCTAAAAGATTTTGAGTCGAGCTCATCGATAAGATGTGAAAGATTGACATTCGCACGAAATTCTGGAGCTATCGCCTGATTCAACGATGGCACACTAGAACTAGAACTTGGTTGAGAATAATTCATCTTTACGATAAATTTATCCATCTCAATCTTTCCTACAAAACAAATGTTCAATCCAACTCATAATTAATTCAAGGATGTCATATACATTTTTGGTATAATTTTGAATTAAGACTGAAAATTTAAACTTCCAATAAACGCCATCAAAGGAATCAACAGCAAGCGCAAAATAATTAATGAAAATAAAAATCTAAAAACAAAATGGAACAGAGAAACCCAACATAGAAACTATAAACTATATGCACAATAAACTATATAAACTATATGAACAAAATAAAAATCTGACTGCAAGTGAACAATATGCACATAATAACACAATAAACTATAAATTAAGATTGGAACAGAGAAACCCAACATAAATAAAAAGTTTACAAAAAAAAAAGAGAATAAAAGAGATTTACTGTCAAATTACTAAGTAGTGGTGCAACAACAAGGTGAGGTGCAATGGAAAGGTGGACTCCAAATGGTGGTGGCCAACCGCCGGTGAGGTGAGCGACGGAAAAAATCTAAGAAACCCCAAGTTTGGGGCAGCAGCAGCAGCAGCAGCGTAGAAGAGAAGGCAGAAAGGTTTTGGCTTGTTGGGTAGGAAAAGTTTTTGGAAAAATAAGAGTTTTTTTGTATTTTAGTGGATAAAGAAAGCACATAGAAAAATCAAACAATATTAAATAAGTCAAAAAGTATTATAAAAAAAAAGTAAAACAAAGAATAATAGAAAGCAAACAAGTACTGGTACACCCAATATTAATTGTCTACTAGTACTAGTAAAAGTTCCAAAATATATGTGTTGCACTGGTCTCAAGATATTTTCGGCCCTTTACCACTGGCACCCAGTGGCTGTTTTGTTCATTAGGGTGCCATTTTATTATATGTACATATTTCTTCTACATATATAAATATATACACAGAGTTTCGACCGAGGTCTGCGGGTGGCGGAGCACCCCCACGGCTCTATGTAGATCCGCCCCTGGTCATCACGATGTGGGTTCGGAAAGGGCGTTGTTCGCAGAGGTTGCCGATGGAACGACTGCGGAATGTGGGGTTGTTTGTTGTTGTTGCCCATGTGGGATCGATGAACCTCCTTGTGCTAACTGGGTATAATTTACCGGCGGTACTTTGCCGGAAATGTCAACGTCGACTGATGTCGTGTGAAGATCGGAGCTTCGTTGTAAAGCACCGGAACTCCACATACAGTGCCCAGGATCGAGACTCTGTTGCAGTCTTGGTTATTTGTTTTGTTCTTATCTTTTTCCCCTTCCCTTTCTTTTTCTTATGCTCCTTTTAAATTGTTTTAATTTCTTCACCTTTGTTATTCACTTTACTTGTACAATCTTTTTCTTATTATTTATTTAAATTGTATATTTTTTTCCTTTTTCTTTTTTTAGATCTTAAAATTTATTTAAACGTGATTTTAATCATTTTCTCTTTTTATCCATCTAATGTAATTTTATTACTTTTAGAAATTAGAGTGATGCATCAGAGATATAATATTAATCGATCTATATGTAGATTGAAGTGGTGTATTTTATAATTTAAAAATTTATTTTACTTTATATTTTTTAATCATCTTAATCGAATATGAATCCAGAGAATTAGATCGAATTCGATTTTGTGATAACATATTCATTTATGCATAAAACAATCTTCTAAATTGAATTGAATTAATTCAAATTGGATTGAATCAAACTGAATTAATAAAAACTATATCGAACCGACTAAATGTGCATCCAAGTTCAATCTCTTCACTATGGTCGGTTTGCATTAAAAGAAATTGCTCCAGGGGCGTACACAAAAATTCTTGTAAGCATTGTCGAAATTTATAGAAGAAAATAATAACTTTAGTTATCATACTTCTAGATAAGAAATAGCTTTAGTCTATTAATTTTGTTGAGTCTTAAGTTAGAAAAAGTCTTGAATTAAATTGTACTTCATCACGATTTTTAACCACATAGATTCTCTCAAATATTTGCAAAAAGAGACGTGCTAGTTGAGGTCTGAAACTCTGACCTCTTAGAGCAAAATCAAGCACATAATCAATGTCCAAGAGATAATTTATGTCAATTGGTTTTATTTTTTCCTACTTATCCGCTTCCACACAGTATTAATACATTAGTAATAAATTGACGAAGCGATATCGAGTGACACCGCTTCGATAAATGTGCATCCGTCCCATAGTGGCACACATAACCATCAAATCTTGGATCCGACTCTGGATACATCGAACATGTTGAGATTTCAGGATATTGTTTTAACGAGAAGACCCAGATAATCTTGAGCATTGTATTGATAAAAAATCTCCACAAAATCTCAGCCACAGTTCTAAATCGCTGGTCAATTAGTTGTTGTTTACTAATTTACCTTCCGGTTATGTTTACTTCTTTTACAAACAAAATAGAAGCAAGAACCAGAGGTGGGGACACAACTCTTCTCGGTATCGAAGCAATGGATTTGCGAGGAGTTTGAAACAGGAGCAAGAAATCTCCTTGTTGTTGCTTCTTCTAACAGTTGCTATCTTGAGACTGAATAGTACAGGAAGACGCGAGGGTAGGGGCAGAAGAGTATGGGGGTGAAGAAGAATACGAGGGTGGGGGTAGGGGAATTGGAAATTTCACAAAACCAATTATTTTTAACTTATTTTATATCTTTATTTTAATCCATTTTAAATCAAATTCATTATTTTCACTCGCTTTATATGCGTGCATCTCACACATTTCATCCAGCTCAGCCGGTTTAGCGCCACATAAGCTTTGTCAATGGTCAGAAGGGCTTAAAAAATTATTTTGAACGAATTGAGGTGCCTGAATTAAACTTTGTGTGGTACCAGGATCAGATGCGGAGTTAAAATTTAAAGCTTGTGGGTTCGAGATTTTAATTTGTTTATGTTACTGGGATCTAAATTAACAATTTATACATATTCAATAAAGGTTTAAGACAAATACATAATTTGGACCAAAGTTATTGAATTCGGCTGAACCCGCAAGCTCTATGCTAACTCCGCCCCTGACCAGGACCGGGGTGTCAAAACGATACAAGTAGAAGTGTTTATTAGGATATCCTGCCTACTTTTAATGATAAGTTAAGCCAAACAGAATCCAAATTAACGAAATGCACTACTTGCTCTTGAATAACGCATATATCTTTGAAATTTTCGTGAAAGGAATTTAAGGTTTAACGAGCATACTAAGTAGGCGTTTGGACATAAGAATTGTAAAATTTCAAAGAATGGTGGAAAAAAAAATCAAGTGAAAATAGTATTTCAAATTTAGAGTTGTGTTTGGATATAAATTTAAGTTTGGGTTTCTTTTTTGAAGTTTTGAGAGTGATTTAAGGGGAAAATTTCCAAATGCATCTTCAAGTGAAAATTGAAAATTTCATGAACGTTACTGATTTCCAAAAAAAGTGAAACCTTTTTGAAAAAAGAGGGGAAAGAATTCTCTGTCCAAAGGGATTATCATGCGTTCTCATTATTCTCAATTTTGTGCCATTTAATCTATTTATTACTAGGCCACGGTTATTTAATCTTAAAATTTTAAAAAAAGGAAAACTAGAGTTTTATTGTAGAAAAAACATTCAAAACTTGCATGTATTTCCTCGAGAGATAAATTTAACTTAGTTGTGGTAATTGGTCCCCGAATGTAACATTCGGAATGTTGACTGTTTACAAATCATTTAGGGCAGTTTATAGAGAAAGGAGAAAACAAAACTGGAAATATGGAATTTTATTGCTTCACAAACCAGAAGTTAATGTGAACCTGGAAATACAATTCAAAGACTTCACAACTACTACATTATTTACTTTGAATTGGAATTATTTGAACACTCTGAACATTGCTTAGTTTGGTGGAGCTTCAAGACGAATATAGTCATACATAATCCCCTGGAAAGGACTTTGGTTTCTTGGTTGGCCCAAGTAAATAGTGTTATCTCCCTGCACTAGCAGATTTCCCTGTATGTCTATATTGTACAACCAATATAGGCCATGAATTCCATGCCTAGCAATTGAGTTATCTCTTCCAATCAATCCCGTCGTAAATATAGGCCGGTTTGTGTTCGAATCATTCACTCGAACCTGCAAGTACAAGAGGATAGATAGTATTAGGTAATTGACACAATTTCATCAAGACAAAAGTTAGTTATTTGCCAAATAAGAGCTATGTTCACATCAATAGGGATCAGTGTACCTGCACTTCAGCTAAAGTTGCAGATGCAATTGCAATGCGCAATTTATAAGTTCCTCCTTGATTTACCGAATCAAGGGTAAATCTGATTTGCCACGTCGTTCCTTGATATGTGCCATCCTCTTTTCTCCTACAAAGAAAGAGCTAGATCAGCTGGTGGTTACTAAAAAAGAGAAGATTATTTGAAGCTGTAAACTTGGCTAGAATTGATGCGTAAAAATTTTCTACTTGTTTCTGCTTTGTGGCTGTAGGGATGAGAAAAAGAAGAGTGTTGGAGGACATAGGTAGTTGGCACTTATTGATCCCAATTTACGTGACACTCTTTAGACTAATGGTAACGTATTTGGTAGTGAATACTAAAACGTGCAGATAAATGTTGGTGAAAACATGGAATTTAACATAGTATTCCAGTTTTCAAACTCATCGGCGCTTAATTATGCTTCATGACTGTTGGGATGAGAAAGAGGGGGGGGTGTTTAGAGGAGAGTTCCTCTTGAAATATCACAAAATCTTTCTTCAGCACCTAGGCGACATGGCACTCTTTTGGAATTCTATCATTTTTAATAATTAAATACTAGCATGTTAACAGAGGCGGATCCAGGATTTAAACCTTATGGGTTCAACTTTTGAAACTTTGAGCATTGAACCCATTATAATTTGAAAGTTATGGGTTCATCTCTACTATTTTTGTAATTTTAATGAATTTTTACATATAAATTTTTACTCCGCGTCGAAAGCTATGGGTTCAATTGAACCCGCGGAGTATATGCTAGATCCGCCCCTGAGCATGTACGGATAAATATTGGCGAAAAGCATGTAATTAAGTATAGCAGTTCAGTTTTCAAACTCATTAGATTGCTGAATAGCTCACCTTGGAACCTGAGCAAAAAACCAGTCCTTACTGTAGTCACTTTCTCCAGTTACATACACAAGGTCATCTTTTGGATATAGCTCGGAGTATCTTTCCCACAATCCATATTGCCTAAATCTGCCATGTAAAGACAATAACGAAGTGTTTTTCTCAGTGCATATATGTGCGAAACACATGTGATGAATTTTGTCAAAGAGAAAGGAATTATTTTAACTAGGTGGAGCTAATTTATTATTCCTTATTCTATGCTCGTGGAATCGAAACGTAAGGCCTATCATAAAGTACGTTACTAACCTATCGGGATGATTGATGAAAAGCTTGTTGATAAATCTTGGGTTGGGTTCAGGGACAAAAAATTCTGCAGCTGTACGATCAGGAATGCCTATTTCCCATAATGTGGGGCCATCCCTTGGAGGCTGATATACGATTTCGTCCACATCAACACTACAACCTGTTTCAATGTATCATGCAATCCATTAGATTCAGAGTGCTTGGTTAAGGAATGGGAGTTGAATTGCAAGAAATCTGGAGTAGTACCTGGAGTTATGGAAATGGGAGTCTCATATAAATAGTCCCCAATGAAACCAGGGACCCATGCATAAAGATTGTAGTCCCCTGGACGTATATTGTTTATGGAGAAGTATCCGTTATCGTCCGCTTTAGCCCAAAATTGGTAGTCCTGAAACAGAGAAACACTACCTTTTTACTTTCTTTTTCAATTTTCAAGTAGCTATATCATTTTACAACGCAATGAAATGTCAATTAGAGCTTGCAACTATAGGACAGGATTTGTCAGCATGTTCTTTGGTCTTAGAAATCAAATTCACGTTTATTTGTTATTAGTTTTCAAGAAGCGAAGGGGGTAAAAGAAAAAAAAAACACATATACATAAATAGAAATTTTAGGGTGTATACTCATCATACTTGTTTTATGCAAGTATCTCGAAAACATTGTTTAATTAGTTGATAAATAATAAGGTTAGCAAAAATGACCTTGCATTCTTTTTGCCAGGAACCAGCTTCTCCTGGTGGAGCAAGCCCAACATAAGCGTCATTTGCTGGTATATAATCATCATTAATGTACCTATCAAAAGTAGTCAGAAGGCTTTAAAAACCGTATTTAGACTTTTAGTTTGAATACAATATTTAAAAAAAAAGCATTATGTCCTTACTTGTCTTGAACCAAAAGTCTACCACTAACATTGCCCCTTTGATCTGCTGATGGGAAATCTTCTGATGCTGGAAAACAGTAAGGCCAGCTTTGAACTTCAACTTGCATCTGCATTAGTAGCTGTATAAAAACTTTGAACTGATGCATATACAAAGTTTGGAGTATATTTCAAATACTTTCACTGCTAAACCTGTATCATGGCGTCATCCCATAGAGCAACAGGATCTTCCCCTTGCATAACAGAATTAACATATATAAAAACGGGGCCAAAAACTTTCTTCCAAGCTTCGCCTTGAGCAAATTTTGGTGTTAGATCATCCCCAGCGTAGTGAGAGCTTAGAAACATCTGTGAATATCACATTTTCATCCATAAATGACTAAATGTGTAGCCAACGGGAAATATCCTGTTGTTGTGAATTTATCCATCTTGTTGAAAATGTTCATGGTAGAGGTAATGAGTCAGAAAAAAGCTCTTACAGCTAGAGTAGTTGGACCAACATGCGATGTGAGGTTCTGTTTGACAGGTCCACCAGATCGAAATTCATCACTCGGAGTAATTTGCCAGAATCCCACAGGTGGATCCATAGATATCCAGCCGTGGACCTTATTATCTTTATTATCACATGAGTACTGGTATTTGTCATCGACCTGTGTGCATGGGATGGATTAAAGCACTAACAATTTCTCTACAGCAGCTTACTAATATTTGAGGATTTATACAAGTCAACATGAGTTATTGCAAAAAGGTTTTCAACCACAACATTAATAAACTTTTTAACATGTCATCTGCTGTAAGGACTATCTTCTGATTAATTAATCATATTTATCAACCGATCAGCTATTTAGCCAAGAATAATGATGGTGATAATAAACGATGAACTAAACAACAAGAAGAACCAGAGTTACCTCTCCTCTTAACTCAGGCTCCACAGGATTATTAAGTAGGACCGCTTCTGCATAGGCAAGGCGTTGGCATCTTGCAGGCAATCGGTCATCCGGTAGAGGCATGAATCTTTGCCTATTGTCTGCTACAGCCATGTAGTGAAACCTATACAGTGAAAGTACCAAAATTATCATGACGTAGTGATTACAAAGCTGATAAATACTCGACACCTGGACAAAGAGCAATTGACCACTAACTAAGTGAGATTGTATTGATTAAGTCTTCCAAAATAACATTGATCTAAGGTCTATACACCAGGCATTTGGTTTTGAAAGTACAACTAATTCTGCTTACAACCGTTACATAAAGCATAGGGTAGAAAGAAAAAGGGAAAAAAATTCTTCTTACTTATCTTTCCGGAGCTTGAATGCTATTCTAGTTTCACCAAGGCTGAAGGCAGGCCACTCAGGTGAACCAACATGCTCATAAATGGCATAGGAGTAGAAACCAGAGCAGCCACGGAGCAAAATAAACCTGTTGCATCATCATTAGTTTGATTAACTCAAGAATATCTGTAGTGCAACATTAATAGCAAGCGCATTCTCATTCGTCCAATATGAAGTATTTAGGAAAGAGAACCTTTTGTCAATATTCAGCGGAACAAGTTTGCCTTGGAGGGAGGGATCCCATGGTCGGGAAAATGATATCTCAACCTGATCGTCTGTTTCTGTTATAACCTCAAAATTTGTACCCTTGATCCTACATGATAATTGATCATGTTTTTCGCTTAAAATTAGCACAATTTTTATTGATTAATTTCAAATAAGTAACATAGTAAAATCATACACTTCAAATACTCCACTTCTTCCACCATCTAGAGAATTCCAGACAACGTCCCAGTACCTGCAAATTACATTCGTAGCTTAAGGTCATTAGTTCTATATTCCACTAACCATAAAGAAAATTATACATATATACTGAAAGCATAAAGAAGAAACTACTTATCTTTAGAATCTAAAATTCTACCATACTTGTTTCAGATGCCTTAGCTTGTTTTATGTCCTAATTTTAAAAAAAAAAAATTGCTGGGAAAATGCATAAGTACCACCTCAAGCTATGACCGAAGTTCCAACTACACACCTTTCCTTTATGGAGGTTCTATTACTCCCCTAAACTATTCTAAAGTGGAATAAATATCTCCTTGAAATGTCATAACCAGATTTTCTTGGGAGGTGAAACACACTCACCTGCTATGTGTATATTTTGTTACTCTTTTTTTCTCTCATTATGTTCCTTATTTTGATCTATTATTCTTCTTTCATGACTAATAGTAACAACATGACAACAATGAAGTCCAAAATTTTAATTCTCCGATTTCGATTTGCGGTTCAAAAATAATATTCACGTATGATAATTCTTTTGTCATCGTTGCTGCCGAATTTATAAGAAAAAGACCGTATATTATCAAAAAGAAAGGGAAAAATGTTAAGTTAATGTCATAATTAATTAAGCGTAATATCCAATATAAAGATGACACATTTACATATAATCAAATTCGCTAATGCAAACAAGAATAAACCCATAAAAGATTGAGGAAAAAGTACCAATCTAAACTTAAAAAATAAATTTCAAAGGATTGGTGTTGTAAACTCAATGCCTTTCAATGGTGGCTTTGTCATCTCGGGATGAAGAAAAAAAAGTAAAAGACAAAAGACTAAGAAAATGAAAATAAAAGAAAAAGACTAGTAAGTAAATTTTTGGGCTCCTCACTCTCTTTGACAGAGTGAAATATACACACTTTGCCACGCTAGCATTTACAGTGGCAATATTTCACTTTATAATAGTTCGGGGGGTAAAAGGACCCCCGAAAAAAGGAAAGGTGTGTTGTTGGAACTTCGGGTTATAGGTTGAAAGGGTACTTATGCCTTTTCCCTAAGTTTTTCTTTGCACTTTTAAACACAAATTACATTTTCATGAGATCAACCTAAGGAATATGCAAGAAACATGTAAATTGAAGCCAATTACCCTCTATTGGATTCATCATTAAGGACTTCAAGTAGATTATCTACGCCATTATAGCTTATTCCAGTGACAATTCCATCTGGATTTGATAACGTGACTTGGACTATGCCATTATCCATCATCACCTGCAAAAAAGTAATGTCGTGATGATTTTATCTGTGAAGAAGAAAACTCATTAACCTAGTTAACAATTATCTACTTTCTTTCTTTGTGTTCATAATGTGCAAGCGTACTCGCATATCCTTATTTATCTTTATGCAGCTTTATAAAATGGTACGGAGTGCAATAACTGATAAACGAGGGTTATAATAGCAGAAAAAAGGGTGGGGGGGGAATCCTTGAAAAAGAAGCATGAGAAAGAAACTTGTTAACAATATATACATTGAACAGACAACATTTTCTATATTTCCATGTCTATTTTCTGAAAATACTAGGGTAAGAGACAGTTCTGATGCTTACTGGCAAGACAAAATCAACACAACGACTTCTCCAGATCAAACAATAATTAAGGGAAACAAATAGGAGTTTAACTAATATACACTGGGCAGTGCAAAGAAGTTTACTATATCAGGCAGTGGCGAAACTAGAAATTTTTCCATTTTCCAAGGGTGTTCAATTTTAAAAGAAGTGAAAAAAATTTCCGACAAAGGGTGTTCAATATGTGTTATATACTTCTAAAACGTAACATTTAACCTACATACACAGTGCAATTTTTCGACGAAGGGTGGTCAGTTGACCACCCTTCTCACCATGTGGCTTCGCCGCTGATATCAGGTCACTTAAAAGTCAATTACGAGTAAATATTCTATAGCAAGCATGGAGAAGCATGTAAATAATCAGTTGCAGATGATGTAACAATCTTTTAGATAAATATTACTTAATGCCAACAATCCTTACATGACGATCCTGAATGTACAACTTCACTCCAATCGGGGACATTTTTCCAGGACCTCCACTATGACAACAAGCTCCTGTAAAAGACAAACAAGGTAAAAGAATATTAAGTCGGGCTCATTAAAATGCTATGAATTTTATCCAAAGTACAATTTGCATGACTAACTATAATATTTCACAGGCTAAAAAATGGTGTTGAAAAATAAAATATTCTTCTTGTATTACCAACAATTTGCAGTTATGTTACGTTGGATCTTTGAGTTGAGATATATAAGCTACATTAAAAGCTATGCCTCACATACAAAACAATCTCCAATTTCTACTTAGACTTAACTTTAACTACAGGGAAAGGAATAATTTTAATTTCCTGGCTTTAGCTTTAATAATCCACTTTTGCTATTGCGCCACTATCGTTTGGTGAAATTAGATATAGCTTGGAAGTAAAGACGCCTGATAAAGTAAATTAAGTAATCATGCATGTTGTATGTGTTATATTTGTATCTTTTTAAAATTATGTATCTGTTTTTTTTTTGTTAATGTATAAATTATAAAGCTTATCTTAGATACGCAGCAATAAACTTGAAGTTTATGACAATTTTGGGAAGGTCCAATATGTAGACTGCAATGTTATAAGAACAATGTGAACTGATATTCTCCCTCGTTCAAATTGAGATACAAAACTCGAAAAGAAATTCTTTGGTGTTAATGGGAAAGAAATATGTGGGTCACCATTTAAATAATGAATTCTTAAGAATTGTTTAGCTGAGAAGATTTTGGTAAACCTTTTCACTTTTAGTTACTAGTAATATATAAGAATCATAAAGAATGAAGAAAAAAACAGAAGTGGCTGCTAATTTGGGGAAAGTTCAAATGAAAATCGACTGTTCTATTTTAATCTTCTTTTTTTCTAAGAATAACCTTTAAAGCTAAAGAGTAAAGATAACAATATAGAAGGCTGCTCACAAAGCAAAGGATTAATATGTAATTTCAGTCCTGTGCAGTATAATTTGAAGGGGTATGGATAGAAAAAAATAGTTTTGCGATAAAAAATTAGTATTGCTTTCTCCAATGTTTGGTTATAAGTTATTTTAAAATTATAAATAGTAATCGGAATAATTTATATATGTCAATAGTAGTCCTAAAATAAAACAGTAAATTGACAATCTTAGAATTAATACAACATATCAAACAATTAATAAAAAATAATATATCTCGACATAACTAATTTTAGCTTAATTAATTTCAGTATACCTTGTCTTCAAATCAAATTACCCATAAAATTATTATTTAAACAGACAAAATATAATGCCAGGAAAAAAAATAAAAAAAAATAAACACCTCCTACTGTTTGGGGGACACGTGTGAATACGTAGTTAGACGTCGTAACTCGTACCTGTTTGTCCAGCGCACGCGCATAAGCATTTTATCATGTGTTTGAAACGACGCCGACAATAACCCATTGTGTTGCTTCGCTGTCCCCGTCCAACGTTATCAGTTAGCCGTCCATTTCAATTACGCGCCACCAACTCTCACCGTATTCCACCCACCCCACCGCTTCTGCCGTCAGTTAATCGCCGCACATCAACTTATGTCTGAAGTATTATGATCCCGTATTCACACTCGGTCGGCGAAAGAAGACTTCAATTATCTCCTCTTCTCTTCCTTTTATATCACAGAGATCATCATAAGCTTCTATCGTTTCTGGAATTTTATGAGTACTTCAAAATTGAATGTAACAGATATATACTGTATATGTAGTGGAACTTCTCTTTTGTAAAATGATACTGAACGATAGTGTGGGAGTTGGTTGCTCTGTTTCACAGCGGACGGGCCGACAGGAATACCCTTTTCATTTTATGTTTTTTTTCTTTTTCTTTTTGTTTTGTGGTTGTTATTATTATTTAGATGTTATTGTTTCATAACAAATTTTACAATTTTGGATTGAAAGAACACGAAAAACCAATATTTGTGTGTTTGATACGGCGAAAATTATTTTTTTTAAAATTAATTCTAAACAAATAGACTATTTTCGTTTTAATTTATGTGAACATGTTTGACTGACCACCAAGTTTAGAAAAAAGTAAAAGTTTTGAAAATTGTGGCCTAAACAAGTCAGAGAGCGGATTCAGAGTATTTGTGTGGTTATAAAATTTTTTTAGGTAAAGTTCAAGTTTAAGCTAAATTATCCAAATGTAGAAAGAAGTCATTCTCTTTGGAACGGGCTAAAGAGAAAAGAGGTCCACATAAACTGAAACGGATGGAGTAATTTATATTAGATATTACTAAATAATAGTATTATCAAATCAAATAACATTTTAATGAAATTGAATATTATCAGTTGGTAATTCTGTCTAAAGAGCACTTTGCCATGGGGTGCATTGATATTTTTCGAATTAGACTACTCATTGAAATTATATAGATTACCGGCAGTTGTATAAGGTCATACACGATAAGTGCTCATACTTTTTGATTGGAACAGATGATATGGAATTCAAAATTTAACATAGTTATAGAAGAAAAGATTCCTTTTTAATGGAAATCATTTCCAAGAACAATATATTTAGTAGCCAAACACCAACAAACTTTCCTTTCAAAAGCATTTTTCTAAAAGAAAACTTCAGTCGGACCAAACACACTCAAGTCCTAAGAAAACGACAAAGCGTTTTGGAACAGTAAAATATGACATGAGAAATCTTTCCTTTTTCAATTAATGTTTTCTTTTTCATGTGAGGTCCGCTAGGCCAAGGAAACAATGCAATACCAAGGTGACACATGAGAGCATCGTAGCATGCTACCGTAGTGGACTTTCCCTGAAAATGTACGTATCGGATAGTAAGTTGATTACAGGGGTGGAGGTAGAGTATGCTTGCCGGACTCATCTGAACCCAATATTTTTAATGCGGAGCATAAATTTATGTGTAAAAACTTATAATTAAAAATGCAACAAATGACAGATTTGAACCATAACTTTATAATACAACGGGTTCAATGCCCAAAACCTTAAAAGTTGAACCCACAGAATCTAAATTCTAGATCCGCCTCTGGTTGATAAAAATAAAAACTGCACATGAGAAGCTCAATGCTTCTATTAAGTCTTTGGATACAAACTGTTTGTGGTAAAAATTGCACGGGGCGTCCTATTTGGTCGCCCCCATTTAACCTATACCCATTTTTTTAAAGTTTTAATTTGTACCCACTTTTTAAATAACTTCAGCCTCATTTCTCCTCCTTCTCCTCCTCAAAGTTTGTCAGTTACAAACAAAAACTTCAGTTGTAGAGCTGAAATTCGAATGTTACCAAATAAAAACTTCAGCTCTAGCCAGTTACAAAATAAAAACTTAAGCTCCCTTTCTCCTCCTCAAAGTTTGCCAATTACAAACAAAAACTTCAGTTGTAGAGCTAAAATTCGACAGTTACCAAATAAAAATTTCAGCTCTAGCCAGTTACAAAACAAAAACTTAAGCTCCCTTTCTCCTCCTCAAAGTTTGCCAGTTACAAACAAAAACTTCAGCTCTAGAGCTGAAGTTCACCAGTTACAAAAACAAAAACTTCGCCAGTTACAAAACAAAAACTTCAGTTCTAGAGCTGAAGTTCGCCAGTTACAAAAACAGAAACCTTCAGCAATTACAAACAAAAACTTCAGCTCTAGAGCTGAAGTTCACCAGTTACAAAAACAAAAACTTCGCCAGTTACAAAACAAAAACTTCAGTTCTAGAGCTGAAGTTCGCCAGTTACAAAAACAGAAACCTTCAGCAATTACAAACAAAAACTTCAGCAAATAGAAAACATAATGCTTAAGTTCAGCAATTACAAACAAAAACTCCAGCACACTTGCTACTTCAGTCCCGTCTACTAGAATGCTGAAGTTTTGCGTGATTGCCTTTGCTACTTCAGCCCCGTATTTTGAAGTTACGCCAAAAAGTGGGTACGCTTGCAATTTTTTTTGCAAAGCGGACACAAGTTAAAACGTGACCCAAAAGCGGGTATAGATGCAAATGCCCCTGTTTGTGGACCCATGAATTGAAGCCTGACTCTTGAGACATGATTGCAGTATTAAAGCATGCCTCGTGAAATATTATTAGAGGTTTCTTCAGGCCACCAGAGTCGTTTGCGGGGCAGTTGAAGGTTGGGCATTTAGTATAGGTAGCTGGGCATTCCATGCTTGTCATAACCAGAGTCGCCACCGTAGTAAAAATGGAGCTTAGAGCTAATTCTTGGCAGAAAGACACGAAAAATCATGAACCTTGTGATATTTTAGGTACATGAGATCAGTGTAAATGACACAAGGATCTCCTCAAGTACATCTCTGGTGGAGAAGTTGCGAAACAACTCTGTTTTTTGATATACTAATTATATCCACAATTCTGTTTCTCGGGTATTAACAAAGCAGACCTCGTGGCAGAGCAATTTAACATAATCATTATGGAATAATACTCTGATAATACAAACACCATTGCTTCAACAAGAATTGCTTCCACTTTATGATGGACCTAAATATTGAAGAAGGCAGTCACATTATTTTCACTACCACTAGAGAGATACAGTATGATCAACTTCCACTTTACATAACACCCGTATGCAGTTCAACTCATCTCATAAGAAATGGATTCACATATTAAAGACTGGTACAGATGGAATATTTAGGCATATAGTTACACTTATAGTAAGTTCGCTGATAGTAAGAAACTCTAGCAATTTGAAGTACCAGTCGATGGATCAAAAGTAAAGCCTGCTGACACCGATCTTCAGTACTAGTGTACTTGAGCATGTTCCACTTTCCTCTGGAAAAGAAGTGAGCCTAACAAAACAGCAATCCCTGTTATCGCGATTGTAAACAGAAGCCGCTTTTTGGAGAACTCTTGTGGCTGCCTTCTTGGAGGACCACGGTCTCTTTCAGCTGCGTGCATGTTCCTTGAGAGAAACCAAAGAGCAATGAAATGAAAAATAAGTACCAGCTCTTGACATGCAACAGATAAGTTCAATTGAGTGTTCAAGATCTGATTTCAATTTATGGGTTTGAAAGAAAATGATGAAATTCATTCCAACAAATGCATAACAAACAGATTGCACTATAGTGAGCAAAACTTTGAGGCTATGAATTTTCATTCTAGAGATGGTAAAATAATATCTCTTCACCTACTGTTTTAGAGCTTTCCTCATAGATAATAGCATGATTTGCAACTGCTTGTTTTCTTCACTATTTTTACACTATACATCAGGTTTCTTACTTAATACACTACTAAGACCGGTGACAAAGGATCTGAAGCCCCTATGTCTCATACTTGGATTCCAAATACACAGACATTGTCAAACTTGAGGCACAGAGTCTAAACATGCGAGCCATCTTCTATATATGAAGAGAAACACATAAATTTCCTCCTCATAGTTCATAAGGTATCTAAAGACAAAGAGAGGATAAGGTTGAGTATGGGTCAAAAACATCTATCTTGGTGATTTATGGGGCTTTGGCTGGTTAAATTGCAGGTACGCTCGCCAAATTACATTTTAATTCAATGCCATGGATCATTTAAGAGCCATCCACACAATAACCGAGGTTGACAAAGTTATTTGACAGTTGAAATATGGCAATAGGTGATTCTGTGATAATATATTGGAACATTGGATAGCTAATTTAACATTTGGTAGCTGAAGAAAAAGCAGAGACTTCTTTAATCAACACAGAGAAGAGAGATGAATGACTGATATCACAGAAAAACATGAAGTTTTTCTTAATCAGAATAAAGTAACGAAGAAAAGGAAGTTCAAGTGCAAGCTTTGGATACTTTGGAGTCTCAGTCTTTAAGTTGGCTGTTAAGATGAGGACTAAAGGATAAGAAAACAAATTCAAGGTCCTTGTTCTGCCCATCCTTTTTTACCAGAATATCTTATTTGCATGCTTGTGTCCGTGGAGGACAAATAATGATTTCAAATTTTGCATAGTTTAATGCAACTAATCCAAATATCCCTCTCATTAATCATGCATGTCCTGTGGTCCATGGGATTCAACCGAAATGGATTACATGGTGGTGTGCCTTGTAAAATTACTTACTGGAGAAACTAACATGTACATGTAATGAAGTCATGTCAAAATTTCCCCTATTCATTTCTAGCTATAATAATGATAGTCCCCTAAGTTGTGACCAGAGGCGTATGTAGTGTTATAGTACAGGGTTTTTCTGACCCCAGTACTTACGACACGGAATATAAATTTAGTGTAAAAATTCACTAAAATTGCAAGATATAATGGTTTGAACACAACAACAACAAACCCAGCTTAATCTCATACATGGGGTCTAGGGAGGGTAGTGTGTATACAACCTTATCCCTACCCTATAAAGGCAGAGAGCCTATTTCCGATAGACTCTCGGGGTCTGAATCTATAACTTAAAATATAATAGGTTCAATACTAAGAATCATAAAGGCTGAACCCAGAGATATAAAATCCTGGATCCACTTCTGGTTGTGACCACACATCATGATGAATTTAGCGGGATATTTCCTCATAATCTGCTTTACTTATTCTATTCCTTTTCGCTTGAAGGCATAAGTCCTCATGTATCACTATGACACAAGATCGACAGACTGGTTGTTGTACCAATAAGAGAGGAAAATAAAACATTAAGCCAAGAGTGACATAAGATGCATATTTAGACAAATCATAACAGACAATAAGAGTGTGAGGGACTAACATGTTTCCAATTCGAGTTGAACTTAATTTAAGGAATAATACTAAGAGCCTGTTTGGAAAGCCACCTGAGAATTGGATTTGGGTTTAATTGGGTGTAATTACACTGCTTGGCATGTTTGTTTGGTCAACATGAAATTGTCCAAGTGATTACACTGTGTCATTACAAAGTTACTTTTTAATTTCTTTCCTTTTTTTTTTTAATTTATTTTCTTTATAACTTTTTATTTTCATTATTTTAATTTTTTATTTTATTTGTACTTCTTAATTTTTTAATTTATATTTATCTTTTATTTCGCTCCCTTTATTATTTGGAATATATATTAATTATTTTTACAATATTAGTTATAAATATATGTTTACTAATTAATGTATATTCAAGAAAAAATTTGCATCTTAAATACCAAATTTTGATGTCATTTATACTTAGAAAAAATCATTATAAGCGTATATTTATTATATTAACTTTTAAATTTTGATAATTACTTCATTTAAAATTTAATCTAACATTTTAACTGTGTGATTACACTTGTGCAACCAAACAGTACTCTTGTAATTACACTATAATTACATTATGACAAACAAACAAGTTGTCGTAATTACTATATTGTGTAATTACTACCCTAGTAATTACACCAATTCCAATTACCGTGGTTTTCCAAACAGACTCCAACAGTTGGCTCTCATATCTCATATATCTATATTATAAAAGAACTCGATGAGAGAACATTTGCGAAAAGCCAATTAAATAAATACTTTGTCCTTAATACCTGGAAGATTCTGCAACATTGCTTACGATTCCATTGCATCTACTCTCATGACCATTTATTTCTCGGAGTCTAATATATCTGCTACAAAGATGACATAATTCTGTTCGGTTCCCACATACTTCCTGATCAAGACAGTGTAAATATCACACCAAAGTGTAAGATGCTAAAATCCAATCACTCCCGAACATAGAAAACACAAAAAGATGTCAGATGATAATTCTAATTACCTGATGCTCGAATAAATCAATCGCAGGCAAAGGGAACTCGCAATACTCACATGTCACAATCCTCTTTGGGCAATTTTCACCTTTATGAACAGCTAGAATCTCACGTTCCATTGTCTCACTACACAAAGAACAGGCAACCTAAAAATAAACAAGCACAGTAATCACATCAAATAGGTATAGTTTGGCCTATGGAGTTAATCAAACCACAAAGAAGAGGGAACAGAATATTATCCCCTGTCCCACGACAGCCCAGCTCGCTCAATAAAAAATGAACGGAGAAAAGGTGAGAAAACATTTAATCAATATCTTCAACAAGGATCCTTGGATAGAAAGAAAAGCAATAACCTAAATCCAGCACTCTTAAAGATGGTTCTCCTATTCAATATCCCTATTACTTATCCAATGGTAATTCCTGAAAAAGCAAGGCACAAGCCAAAACATTTCTGGTTCTCTAAAGCCTTACTACCTCTGGTTTGCACCATAGAAGCTAGCAGTCTGGTCACAGAGCAAATTTTTGAGCAACATATTCAGCTAAAAGTTAAAACTAACATCAGTTATTGTAAGCAAGAAGACATCAAATAGCATTTGCTCAGTTGCTCTGCAGGCCCTACTACCTCTGGTTTGTGTGATAGATCTTAGAAGTCTATTCTTAGAGTAAGTTCCTATAAGATATATTCAGCTAGTTAAAATTTAACATCACTTGTTGTAAGCAAGAAGATAACAAAAAAATACTTGCTATGCAGGTTTAGCATTGTAGACTATTAGCAGTCCCAGTAAGTTCGATATAAAATGGATTTTTAAATAATATACTTGTCAAACTATAATGCCCGCTATGAGGAATCATCTTGGTTTTGGTAAGCAGAAGAAGACTCCATAGCTTGAGATTTTGCTGGGGATAGGGGTTGCTCAAGTGTTCAACCATACAGTTTACCCTTACACCTATTCATGTTATTTATCACTGATCAAAACCTCCTAAATTGTTTATAAAAAAATTCTAGAATGGATCACATGCAGCACACTTTCACGTCCATGTTCTATGCAAACAATTCAGGCGCCAAACCTTTACCATAGCTTATATTTAGAAGCCCAATATACACTAAACAAATATGAAAAAGACGCCCAAGGAATCCTATCTACTCAGTTGGTTCTAGAGACAGCAAATAAACATCAGGCAAACGCACATAGATGATTTGAAAAGCTATAATTATTAGAACAAGACTAATTGAGCAGCAGAAAATCCCACTCATCAAGCTTGTTTTTCCAGTCAGTTTCAGTGAAGATTTCTAAAGACCGTCTATGCCATTCGAACCAGAAGTTCAATTGTGGGGACATGTGAGGTATGAAAGCTAGTGAATTCTTAGACCACATCACCTAAACAGCGAATCCTTATTATCCCCATCTTCAAATTCCTGTCAATAAAGTACACCACCACCAACAACAACAACAACAACTACCCAGTATAATCCCACCAAGTGGGGTCTGGGGAGGGTAGTATGTACGCAGCCTTACCCCTACCCTGGAAGGGTAGAGAGACTGTTTCCGATTGACCATCGGCTAAAGAAGATGAAGGAAGCCCTAATAGCAAGTGATACCCTGTCAATAAAGTACACCATGAAGTAGATATTTCTTGTTTTTCCAACCTTACAGGATTATACAACTACTGATGCCAAAGAGAACGAGACAGTGAAATCTGTAGGCTAATCCAATCTATTTATGTTTATAAACACATATTTCCAGTAATTGCAAAAAACAAAAAAACAAAAAACATATCAGGGTAAAAATCCTTACTCCATACCATTCATCTTTATGTATATAAATCCCACAACAGTAATTGATGCAGGGTTAGAATTCGTCTGGTGCGCTTAACCTACACTCTATGTGGTGCACTCTCACCACTGAACCAAAGCCCTAGGGGGCAAACAATTGGTGCAGGAATAAACATAAATACAAAAGGAGAACATACATGAATGCATGTTTACAAACATATATAGATAGAAAAATGATGTCCAAATGCATTATATAAACAGTATATACATGATGGGCACTCCTTGCACCTAAAAGTCGAGAATAAGTAAGATAACAAGAAAAGTATCTTTTTTCCTATATTAGGATTACACCCCTCCCATCGCTCACGAAGAGTAGAAGAGGTTAAACAAATAAGCTCACTTACCGGAGCATGAGTGCTCAAGAAATGTTCCTCTGCAAATTTTTTAGGAACCATATCCCCACAGATTTTACATTTTTCAAGATTCCGGGAGCAGTGAGCAAAATGCAAATCGAGGTTGGTGGAAAGAATTGCTCTGTCGCTGTAAATATCGATATTCAAATTAGCAAGTGATGAATGCCTCAACAACAGAAGGATCTATACAACCGGAACACAAAACAAGCACGATCTAGTAGCCATGCATAAATGGCAACATTGCCGGATAACTACAGCAACAACATACCCAGTGTGATCCTACAAATGGGGTCTGGGAAGGGTGAAGTACATGCAAGCAAGAAAACTACAGGTATTAAATTCATATATTCTATGTAGCTTCCCCATCACACAGGGGATAAAATTCTTCTTCGTCGCAGAATCATATAATTATGCTAATAAAACGTCACATTAATCCACTAAGCTGACAGAAAAGATCAAACGGATGCTAATTGTTCCATATTAGACCGTATGGGCAGTTAACAGGAAAGCAACTTCCAAGTGATATAATTTTTTGTTAGTTAAGCTAAAGATCATAAGAGTAAAACACCTTTCTCTCTTTCTAGCAGAAGAATGGCATTAAATTGTACCCAGAAATAAACATGGTTTGTATTTAACTTCATATTATCTTCTTCATCAAACAAACAGAACAAAAACGAGAAAAAAAAAAGTAAAAGGAAATCACCAGTGACTGCAGATGCTGGTGGCTTGATCAGAAGCTACAGCCATTACTCTCCTCCAAAAAGATCCACGAAAACCTCAGCCCCTTTGGATTAAAATCTATGATAACAAAAAGAGAGCAAAATTAAATAATCAAGCAGATACTTAAACAAAGAAAATGGAGTTAGGTAAGCTAATTGGGAATCCAAATTAGGTAAACCAATAATTCCAATTAAAATTTGTGGTGAATTAAGATAGAACAATTGACGATTTTATGCTTGAAGTAGAAAAACAACCTAAGATTCTGAGAATTGGAGCTTTCGATAAGATCGATAGAATGATCAAAGGATTGATCTGTGTTATGTCCCTTTTTTGGATTTTGGAAAGACGGACTTTTGGTCTCCCTTTTAGCTAAGAAACCGGAGAGAGTCCACTTTGTCGACGATTATCGTTTCCTTTTACTTACCGGGTTTGGAGTCCTATGATTCACAAAATTTTGTCGGTTTTCTCACGCTCCTTTGCTGGCGCGCGTAAGCAGTAAGGGATGGGCTTGATTGGGCTTGATTGGGCTCATGGGTTCGATCGGGCCGATATGTCTTTGAGGCCCTCATTTGTCTTTTTTAAAGATTAACACGTCTGAATCTGAATTAAGACGTGTATTAAAATCTGACTAGAAATAATTAAAACTGTTTGATTTTTAATACTGAATATATAAAATTTATCTTTATTTAAAAATTAATAAACACAAAATTCAAATAAAATAACTAATTTAATATTCTATCAATAAAATATATAGTTTTTAAAAATATGATAGTTGTTGATGGCGATGGCTTACAGGTGAATGTCAACTAGAGGCGGTGGTAGTTTTGGTTGTTGATGGTGGTGGTTCATGCTAGTAGCTAGTATTGATTGGTAGTGGCGGCGATTATGATTGAGGATGATGGTAGTAGTTGGTGATAGTTAATAATGGGGGGAGGGGAGGGGGTAGTTGTGACTGAGGAAGGTGGTGGGTGGGTGGTGGTAGGTTATAATGATCCATCAGTGCCGGTTGTGGTTGTTGATGGTGATAGGGTGGTCGGTTGTGGTAGTTGAGGTGGATGAGTGCTGAATGTGGGTGAGAATGATGGTGGTCGGAATGGTGGGGATAGTGGGTGGTGATGGTTGATAATGGTGGCGTTTATGATTGAGGATGATGGTGGCATAGTGGTAGCAGAGGTGGTGGTGGCGGCGGCATGGTGGTAGTTGATTATGATAGGCGGTGGTGGTAGTTAATAATGAATATGTGATAGCATCTTAATGAAATTAAGTCTATGTTATAGATCTTAATCATACAGACCTATTCAGACCCATTAAGTGATCGTGAAGTAAAACACACAAACACACTTAATGATTAAGATCTGAATAATTAAGATTCAAACTTTAAAAACAAACGCACTTAATATCTGAGATCTGAATGACAAAGATTCAAACCTCTATTATGTGCAAACAAATGAGGCTTGAGTCAATCCCAATATGATATGGGCTTAAATGTGATCCCGAGACCCACCTTGAGGGTAGTGGGATGTTGGTCTACATTGAAGAATTAATTTAGATAGCCGCCTAACCTAGTGCTTAAACTTAAAATAGCCAGCGAATATATAATATATTTATAATTCATGTATAATATATATCTAATCGTGTATAATCATTGTATAATTTATGTATACTCGTGTAAAAAGTTAATAGTGAAATCGATCGACTATTTGTATAAAGATCCCATCTAAATTTTGCATTAGGGGAGAGGCATCTTAATGCGTAAAAGTTAAGGCAAAATATAAAATTGGCTAGTAATATCAACATATTATGTTGGGGTTCTACTTGCAAAATCTCTTGAACTTCACCACTGTGTTGGAATTGTATGGGTCGAAATATGTGTCTAGAGTATTGAAGCCGAGATAATATCAAGGGAAGAATTTTCAAGTCGTTGCTAGTCGAAATGACCCAAGAAGCAACAAAGTCCCTGGTCGAAGTGTCGACATGAGCCGTAGTCTAGATGTTAACAAGGGGCGAGGTTGACGTCGAATATCGTTGATAAGAGTTGTAACGACTAGTTTTTTAGGATAAGATATTAAAAGAGAATATTCCAGACGATATTCTTTGCACTTGACTATTGGATTTTTTTAGTAGCATATCCCATATACATGGAAAAAAGAGACAATGATAGGTGCATGTGATAGTCATTTGTAAGAACACACTTTGACAAAAAATATTCTTCCTCCCTCTCTCTTTCTAAGATAATAACACTATATTTTTTCTAAGATTATTGTCTATATTATTTCATACTTTTCCATCAGATCCGAGAATAACTCGAATATTCAAGAATTTGTTTGTCATTCATCATTGTCAAGAGGAATATCCATCTATTTCATTCTTTATTGGAAGAATCATTCATACTGTTTACTTTAATGTTATTTATTGTTATTCATTGATATTAAGTGTTACATTATTGCTCATGTTTTCTATAACAGTTATTGCAAGTTGCTATCACTATCTGACTGAACCCATCTAGTGTTTATTGTACCCTTGAAAGCCTCATCTGGAGATATTATTGTTAACTAAGTTTAATCCCTAATTACATAAATTTAACTATATGAACCAAGACCCATATTGTTTGGTCAAACATGAATTTTTCGCATTTTAATTAGGAGTAACTTTGTCCAAATTTATAAAATACTTCAACCACTGCAACTTGCATTATTAATTTGCACTAGGGGTCTACTCCAACTTGCTAGTCAAGTGCGTTGCACATGCATGCCAAGTTATATAGTAAACAATTTTATAAAATAATATCTTGGTCTTTTCTATCGTGATTGAACCTGATATGGTTAAGTGCTCAAAATGTGAAAATACATTAATAACTAGATCAATTGAAAGCATGAAAAAAGAGATTGGTACAACTATGTCCAACACATCTAGAATTTAATAAACTCGTTTCAACTATTTTGTATCTCTTCATCCCTTAGTATAAGAGCTCACCCATTTTACTATAACCCATAGTTTAATGCTAACCATGCAAAAATTGGTTTAACTGGTCAGTACCTTACTGGAAAAAAAAAAGTCATTTTAACTTATGTTGGCAACAGTAAGCAAATACAAAATTGAAGTAGCACAACAACAACTATATTAGACAAAAATATGCAATTGAATGAGTATTAATTCATTTTTGAACTCGATGAGAACGACCTCGGCGTCTTAGCATGTTTTCATAATATATACTCCCCGTACAAGACAAAAGTTCCACGTCAATGAGCTATTGATCAAATAATAAATATTTTTCTCTAAACAATATTATGAATGTATTCAAATATATTTATAAAGGTGATAAATTAATGTGTTTCTTCTCTAATGTTCTGATTAAATGCTCAAAATAACAATATTGGGGAGTCTAAATACTATGCTAACGTTTATTATATTAGTCAGAGTGCGTAAATGGCATCTGATGATAAACTGCACAATACTAATAACTACATCATAAAGCAGTCTTCAGACTATAAAAATTAAACTATGGACAATAGCATTAACAAACTGAGCAGATAAAGACATACTCATTATTTTGAGCCACAAAGCATTGCAGAAACAATAAATGAAAGAATGAACAAACCTTAAATGAGCGATAAATTATCTTTAAATTTGATGTAAAGAATCTCTTTGGCGGAAAGCTGACGACGAACTGATCCCACAATTCAATGGCAATCTTTCCACTAACATAATAGAGACATGAATAGAGAAACTCAAAAATAATAGCGCTTGAATTATTTTTAAACTTAAGTAACTTCTTCAAAGCAAGTGTATGAAATGTTTTCATAGTATATAAATATTGTTTGGCTTCTCTTTGCAGGTATTAGAATCTTTTTATATTATTAGTATATAGGGTAATTAGGTTCTTAGGTATTTTCTAATTGCTCGAAGAATCTAAGTGCAAGCAACAATTACGTGATATGTGCTAAATGAAAGATTAGAAATCTTTTTTCTTATCAGAAACGATGGCAACTCTTCAAAACAGTCGTGTATTGGATTCTGTTCAGGTTATTTTTTAATATTTAATAAAATAAGTTAATAGGAAAGATATTTTGGTAATTTAACTTTTAAGTTAGGGGCTTCCTGTTTTTAATATATATATATATATATATATA